>CM031242.1:606364475-606563392 GCA_018340775.1 Taxus wallichiana var. yunnanensis | reverse complement strand
TAGGAGGACTATAGGGAAATGGCATGTTTAGGGGGATGGGTCTGTAATGGGTTTTTGTAATGTGGAAAGCATAGCTTAGGTTCTTGATGCATGACTCTAATCTGCATTGTTATATTGGTTTGTTATGGCCTTAATGAATGTAATGTGGTTATTGAACTAGTTAACATGAATATAAGGTTCATAAAGAATATATGTTGTTCATGAGCATAAACCCTAGTGCATTTCCTTTGTGTTATGAATCAGTTTTGTATTTTGTTTAATACTTCTCTTTTGTTATCTGAATGGATGCATTGATATAATAATTCATCCTAAGCTCTCAGAATGAATGCATGGTTCTTTTCTTTCCTACATCTAAATATGTCATTAATGATGTATTCTCACACAACTCACATAAAGGAGGGGCTCAAGGCGCACGTGCGTGCCTCGAGTGAGTGCCCAAGTGCCCACTTTGGGTGATAGGTCGTGTGCGCATGGGATTAGATTATTGTTCTAAGGGTATAAAAATGACTACAAGTGGTCGAGAAGGTTCCATAGCCATAGTGAATGTTCAAGGTAGACATCGTCACAAATCTTCCTTGGATATAGATTGGTGATAGTCAACACAAGAGGAAGAAAGAGAATTACCTTATGATTTAGAGGTAGATTGATCGATGTTATGGATAGTCATATTGGAAGAAGTGCCTTGAGGAAGAGTATATGTGACTATGTCCTAATGGCATTCTTGTCTCATAGGAAATATGATGACTTGAATAATCTTGGGTGGTTGTTGCTTTGGTGGAGGCTTTATGAATTCCTTCATAAGGTAATCTTGGCATTTGGATTGGTTAAATGTTTCTTCCATATAGATAGGAGAGAAGGATCTCACCTTGTATTGAAGATGATGTTTGAGTGCCCTAAGGAATAGCTGAAATAAACTCCCATCAAGCATATGTGTTCGGTATTAGTATATAAGGTCTTTCAATGCTTGATGAAAGCTTGGGAAAATTCATTATTCATTTATTTACAATTGAAGAAAGTGTTGATGTTATTTTTAGGAAGGTCATGATACTGAAATTCATAAACGAAGGTTGTCACCAAGATTAAGGCTCGTAATAGAATTGGATAGAAGAGTATGGTATGAATCCATGGAATCTCTCATAAATGTCTTAGACAAGAGTATGGTGGAAGCATAAGAATTGGTTTTGACCCAATGTTTGTAGAGATTGTCAAAAGCCTTGATATGGAGAGTAGGGTCAATAGAACCATTGTAAGTGATAGAAGGGGTGATGTCTCCAATGTTTGTATAAGCGATGTAGGGAGTGAGAGGCTCTCTTTAAATGGCTTGGAGGGTCTTGTTATGGATAGGAGGGTAGGCAATTGGAGCTCCATTGACTCTAATTGGAAAAGGAGGGGTTAGCATTAGTTTGTCATGCCCTAAGAGACCATTTGAGGTCAACTAATAAGCTAAGTCATATTGGTTAACATTTACGAGAATTGATTGGAAGTCATGGCTTGTTGTTGGCATATGAAATCAATGAGTTGTATGATGAGTTGATTAGGATTAGTATTTCAAGGAATATTTGTGTTATTGGTTGGATCATGATTTTCTCCATTTGGAGGAGGCTCAAAATGATTGATATTTGAATCCAAATTCTGAGAAAGATAGTCTTCAATGCACTTGTGTAGCATTTTAGGTGGCTCCCCCACATACTCGGGAAATTTTGAAGAAATTTTTGCATAGTAGGAGTATAACTAGACTCAAAACATCTTTAGGTTCCCTTTCTTCTTTAATTTCAAATATAGGATTTTAAATGTTGGATTTGGTTTGTACATTTTGGGATGGAGATTTTGACATCTTACTTATTAGCTCTATGGAAAAATTATCAACCTTAGGATTATTGTGGTCACGCAAAGATGGCTTAGTAGAAGGTGTAGTGGAATCACTAAGAAAATAGTCCATGGTGAAGGTGGGATGTTTAAAATAGTTTTATGGAAATGTTTTTCAACAAGATCAGCCATGCAAGAAGTTTACATAGGGGATGGTGACATCGATAGGTTATGTGTAAACTCAAAGGAGTTTGGAGTCGTATTGTCCATGTAGGAAGATTACACAAGGGTGATAACATCTAAAGGGAAGGATCAAAGTGCAGACAAAATTAGTTGTGTATTAGGGTTACGCACAATGGTCAATGGCATAAAAAAGTATGAAAATTTTGGCGAGAGAATGTGACATAATTCGGGGAAGAGTGAGATTCGTGTTGGGTTCATAGAGTGTATGATGGGAAAAGATAGGTTCTCAAATATAGAAACCAAATTTGAGTTCAAATACACAATGTAGATACAAATGTGTTGAAGGAACGCTAGTGTCATAATTCTAGAGGATAATGACCCTAACACTAGCATAAATATAGGTTTCCAAGGCCTATATCTTAGATAAAAATAGGTATGCTACTAGGATTTAGAATAAGAGTAATCAAGGGATGGATAAAGCCAAGGGCGATAATATAATAAGATAATGTAGTAAATTAAAGTAAACATACATGTCGCATAGTGAAAATGGCTAAGTATAGGCCATGGGCGGGGACTTTGGGCGTGTGTGAGGCAAACGCGAAGGAGCACACAGAGAAAAATGGACAAGTGCACAAAGGCTCGCGCCTAAGCAGAAGCTTTCAGGACTTATCCAAATTTGTGTGCCATGGGCTAAAAATAGACAAGGATGAGTTTGAGTGTTGTTCAAGCAATGTTCTAGATCTAGAGAAAAGCATGGAGACTTGGCGGCCAAATAAGAGCTATTTTTGGGATAAAGCGCATGAGAGGTGGAGATGAAATGTCATGCATGGATTGAGCTAATAATATGATTAAAGAAGAGTTTGTTTATAGATTTAATCTATTATTAGGCTTGTTAGGAAAGCATGCATGCTTTATAGTTGCTTTTGTATGTACACATGGCTATTTTGAGCATGCAGCCTATTTTGGGAATGCATGGGTGGTGAAGGGCAAGTCCCCACCCCTACATATACTTGTTTTTATTCATTGTTTTGGGAACCATGTACGAGACCTCTCGGATGTATTAGGATTATGTCACTCCGATTGGCACATGTGACTCTTTGGTACTTATTGTTATGTATTGACTTCCGACATGTACTACTTTAGTTATTAATGGATCAATGTGGATGGATTTTAGTGATTGATGTGTCGAATATGGTGATCATATGGTGCAATTGATCTTAGTGATGGTTTGATCTGTTGTGTTTCCTTATTACATGTGTTTCCATTCTATGCTCATGATATGATGTTTGTTATAAACTACACTTGAATGTATGCTTTAATAATGATAATCATGAATATGCATACTAACATCTTGATAAGATAGTGAAAAGGAGGGACTTGGTAACTTCACGCGCGCTTTGGGTGAGCGTTCAGGTCTATTCGAATGAAGTGTCGGCACACATAGCATTTGTTTTGTGTAAACAAAGGCTATAATACATCTACTATAGTCTATAATAATGAATGACCAATAAACAACATACATGTGCAAGATAAAAGACTAAGAAGGGTTAGAAATACTTACTTGTAGTGTGTGTGCATGACCATTGATGTGCAATCCTCCTCAAGAGACAAAAACACCGAGAGATAATCATTGTGGATGGAGAAGGGGAAAGCTCAACTAGAATATCTCCAATCCTCGACACAATATGGTGACTCAAATACAAAAGAGATAATCTCCAAGACTCCAAGTACAACAAGTAGGTGCGAAATAGTGCAAAAATATGTGAGCTATAAGTGCCTTCATGTATGATAAAAATGATTGTTTGGTGGTGGTTTGACAAAAAAGGTGGTGGGGTATATATACTCAACGTCATCGCATGTGGGTAATGGCGTCGGCCATGGAAAATTTAAAATGACACCATCGCCCATGGGCGATGGTATTGGGCATTGGCATTGGGGGAACCTTAAAAAAGGTGAAAATATGTGAGATGGAGGCCAAGAGCTAAATAGAAGTAAATGATGAAGGTCATGGTGACCAAAAACAAGTATAATAATGTGCAATAGTTATAAACAAGTAGACATGGTGAGACAAGTGGACATAATGGGTGTAATGTGTGAACAAAGGGAAGAAACGAGATAAGAGTAAGATAATTATTACATAATAGTGACATCTCTCAAATGTTGTGGTCTAGTCCACGTGACCAAGTCTAATTGCACCCAATCTCATGCAAGCCCCTTAAGGCACCCACTTAGAAGAAAGATGTATCTATAACCCCTACACAAAAGAAACATTACCAAGCATTAAAAATGAGGTGTATATAGAGGTCATGTGAGTAAACGAGTGCATTTAACTTGCTTATATAGGGTTTCGTAGAGATAATTTTGCATTAAGGTAGACCCTTGAGGAAAGAAATGACCCATAAAAGATATCAAATTGAGAAATTGACCATTGGGTGGCTTAGGACAACATTGCTAGTTTTAGACCAAATTGTGTGATGGTTTGGTCCTTTCGTGATTCGTGTATGGGCAAAGTGAAATGTTGTAAAGCTCGGGTATGACGACTGGGATAATAGATTGTTGTGAATTGATGTAAGCATTTATGTGAGCGACTCAAGAGTGGAATGAGGAGAGCAAGTCTTGTAATAGAGATAAGGATAGGCGATTAGGCTTGGAATAGGCACATAAGTTATGATTTAGGAATTAAGTCAATATTGACATTATCAAGTGATTAATTACCAAATTTAGGTATTTATAATTAGTCTTTTTGCACAATGATTAATAGGTAGAGATAATTGCCAAATGGCATTACCTAGATTTAAGATACTACACTATATATAAATATAAGGAAACAAACATTACTTATCAAGGTAGTTCATAAGTTTTCAAGTAAAAATTATTAAAGAATACTATTAAGCACTTAATAAACATACATGGACATAACATTGAAGTTCATGTTTAGAGACATTTTGTATTGCATTGATTTTTCTAGGTAGTGAATTATTGTAATTATTAGTGTGTTTTTTTCGATATTGTGTTAAACAAAGGGATCTTATAAGAATCGCCTAAATGGAACACATATTCTCTTGATATCCATTGATCTAAGTGAAGACTTGGAATTTTGAGCAAGGATTTTAGAAGAGAGGAGTTCACAAATCCATCCATCAAAGAAATTTTCAATTTTGAACACTTTATAAAGAATGTCAAATATACAATTCACTCATTTTGTCTCTCATCAAGACAACTTTGTTTAGTTCTATCTCATCAAAAAAACCTAATTACTAAAGCCTAATTCTTTCTCATATCATCTTACTAAATTTTCAATAAAATTAATTAGATCTAATCCATTCATTAATATGAACCTCTTCGTTCATGTTGAGTGTAAAATCCATTTACTCCTACACTCTTCTCGAATGCCTTTCACAAGCCGTAACCATTCATGTTTAGAAAATAAACAATCAAATATTAGATACATTTACCATAATTGTTTTGGTTTTTCAAAATATTAGTCCTTTAAAAAACTCGCCAAAGTCCATACAAGGTGTAGGGCCCGCCTTGGACAGATTGAAGCTTCCACCCCTAACCTCGATAGAAGTAGAATTTCTCAAGCACACACTTTGGACACATTTGTCAAGATTTGGATGTGTATACTTAGCCAAGAATGTATCCTCTCAAGGTTAAAAAAGGTAAGCTTGGCGATTTCTAAGCCTAAGAAACCAATAAAAGAAAATCACACATTACATAGCCCCCTCGCCCTCCATGTGACCAAGGTGTTGGGGTCACAATATGCTACAAGACCTGGTTCTTATACTATTGTATAAAAGGAAAAGACAAAATTCAAAGTTGAAATATAAAAAAGTGGAGAAAAGCAAAATAAGATCTCCGACTTTGTGCAGGCCGGCCGGTCAGCCGGAACGCAGACAGCGGCCTTTCACCGCCGCACCTTTTCAAACTTTTTCTTTTTTAAAAAAGATTATTTTATATTTGATTTTGTTTCTGGAGTCCGGGAAGCACGCGCCTGGCACTTTCTACGTGCCCGCGGGTCGCTTTCACCGGCCTGCGGATTTGACGGGTAAGGTAATTAATTAAAATAAACCAGTTTTTGACGTCCGCTGATTTGAATTTTGTGCGCAGTCATTTGCCGGCTCGCCAAAATTCGCCCCAATTTTCGCACGTCGCAGTCAAAATTTGATCCTCCCCTTTACAACGGTAAAAAAAGTAAATTTAAATATTGAGGGAAGTTCGTCAGTTGCGGGGTGGGACCCGCGCACGGAATCCGGCGGTGTGGAATAAAGTTTCATGGGAGGTTTCAATTTGATCTAGTCGTACGTCTTTTAATGTTTTTTTATATTAAGACGGAGGAGGTGCATATTCACAAGAACACAAACGCGGTGCAACATGGACATTCATTTAAATCACTTATGCCAAATGTTTGCAAGGAATGTATATGTCATATTATGGGATAAATGTCTATATTTTGGTGTGAGTCATTTTTATTTTTTTAAAATTCGGGTTTGGAGTCGCACTTTATATGGGCATGGTCCCATGGACTCGCTACACTTTCCATAATCCTATTGCAGATGGTCCCATGTTGATTTTTTTAATCGGCTATAAGAAAAAAATTGAAGTTTGTCTTGGAAATTAGGAGCTCCACATTTTCCCCCTGTTAAATTTCAAAGGTGACTGGAGCGAGGGCAAATAGTTTCCCCTACAGTTTATGTTGTTTTGTTTCCATGTGGCACCAAATGTGTATTCCGGCCACTATTTTTTGGTCATTTTGGAGGGGGAATAATTTACATTAGTCTTCTCGCATTGCTTTTGAGAGGAAAGTCCATAGGACCCTAAAGCGCAACAGTTCCTATTATTTCTCAACAGAAATGTTGGGGAAAAACTAAAACCATGAGACCTCAAACAACCAAAACGCTCCTAAATTCTCTCGTAGCACCCACCGAGATATTTATGGAGCCCCCGCTTCATGGGACCATGCCCTTAGAATTTAAGTTGACGTGCCTCAATGTCTTTGACATTATTTTCCGAGTTGCAGATGTTTAATCTCTCAAGGTTGTTTGAAAAACAATGTTAAAAGGGTCAAATTGCACTTCACGCCTACTTCATTGATAAGCAACGTAGTTTTCTAGTTGGAGGAACTTGGCAAGCTATCCGGTTTAAGCAAGTTGAAGAAAAGAGGGGACTCTAAGATGAAGATGCGAGAGATAGTAACATGGCAAAAAGTGATCCCCGACAATTGCCATTGATATTTTGAAGTCCCTTTGCTATTTGTTATGCAGATCAACAAGGTAAAAGGTGACCCATTGGAATATAAAAAAATTGTAATGAGGAGCTCTGGTTCGAGCTTAAGGACATTGTGTGGACATGGCACAAAGATGACCAATAGTGGTCGTTGCTTTGACTTTTTGATGTCTTTATTGAATTTATCTTTCTATAAACCACATATCATTACATTCTCATTTGAGGAAATGTGGGGGAATAAAGATTCTATGTGCAACTTTATTGTGTTATAAACTAAAATAACATACTTAGTGCATTTGTGGATTGGATTTGAATCCAACTTTGATACGCTCTTTTAAACAAAGCAAACCACAAGAATATTATAAAAATTGTTTTCAGATCTCGCATCAATTAGGTTGTAAACACAAGTTCACACCAAAACACTAAATTGAGGTGTTTGGCAAGACACTTACAAATATTGTTTTTATATGATTATTTATTTTATATAAATGATCAACTTTTTTGTTTGTGTTGAGGAATCGACTCTATTAATTATTTTTTTTTTGTGTTTAGTGTCGGTGAATTCATTCTAATCAAAGGATTGGGTGCACTAATTAATCATTTTGCCAAATTTTCTCGAGGAATCTTTGCCTTAGTGTTAGTTACTTAGTTATACGAATAATCAAACTTTTTTCATTTTAGTATCAAAGGCCCCATTCTACTACATTCATTTTAAGATGTAGTCCCATGAGGGACTTGGGCTCCTATTTCACTCGGAGACTCCTCCATAAAGTTGAAACAACACGGCTATAAGAATAAAAATGAATCTTTCCCATAAAAAAAAGGAGCCTCGTACTTTTAAGTTGGTGTACAAATGCTTTTTATCACCATCCACAAAAATTGCACTATAAAAGGAGTTACTGATTTCATGGGACTACTACACTTTGGAAAAGGCTCACATTTTCTTAAAGAAGACTTGTGGAGAAAATATAGTAAGCCCTCCTCCATGGGACCATAGCCTTAGCACTCTTTGGCTTAGCGTTAGGTATTGGGTGCAATGAATAGTTGACCTTAAATGCAATGTATGAAGGGATCTTCCTCGACTTATTATTCGGAATCGAGGGTTATTCATTCTACCAAATTCACCTAGTACTCAAACCTAGTCTCGTTCATTTTTATACCTCTATGAATTTGAATCCTATTAATAGCATGAAAAACACATTTTACCATCATCCACACTATTTGAATTACAACCCTTTCAATAGATATTCTTATTGAACATTGTGAATAATAAAAAAGAACACATTACTTGACATCTCTTCAATCTTACGAGAAAAAATTAAAAGAGAGTTGTTTATCCTTGATGACGACCTCAAACTTAAATATAGTTCACTTTGTGAAAACATCAATTTCTCTACAACTAATAATCTTCAACACTATGCAAAAAAATATTGTTGTAATAATATCCTTAGTTTTGGTATGTGTTACAATTTACTTTTATTATAATTTTGATATACAAATTTATTTTGGCCAATACATTATAAATAATGTCTCACTTTTCAACCGTCTCTATTACGAATAAAAAACAATGTTACTTAAAAATATATATATGTAACAAAATCAATCGATCAAAATAAATAAATAAAATATAACTTTAAATTAACATCGTGTACTTGGAAAACTAAAAGTAACAAATAAATAAGCAAATAAATATGCAAATCTTCCTTTGAGTCTTCTTACTTCTGACCTCAAATGAGAGCAGGTTGAAGTGCTACTACACTTGTTCCAGATCTCTTGGGATAGTTTGATAATCAATGCTCCAATCTTGTCTCCAAATGGAAGAGGGGATGCTATGAACAACGAGTGATCACGTGGACAACCTTTCAAGTATGTAAATTTGAATGGCAAATGAGCAGAGGTTTGCTACAAAATGCTTATAAAGCTTCCAAGGATGAATTACAAAGGATTGTGCCTCATATTTATAGTTGAAGGATAGGCCATGGATTGTGGATCAAGGTTTGAATGAGTTGTAGGGAAATGAATGCATTTTCTGAATTAGCAAGTTGATTTGGTCTGCAGTTGGATGGTTTGAATATTCATTTAAGGGGAAATGAATATTTGGTTGGCTTTTGATTTTATTCGAGAAGGTGGTTCAGACGTGAATATTGTTGCTTCCACCTTTGTAGGGTTCTAGAACTTGAGTGGAGTGAGCTAGTTCAACTTGAGTGAGTTGGATGGTTAAGTGGAGATGAATGGAGGGTGAATGGATAATTAGCTATTTATTTATTTAAATAGCTAATTAAATTAGCCAAGGGATACAAGTGTATGGTTTAAGCATGCTAGAATTAATTAAATTAATTATAAAGGGATGTGGGTGAATTCTAATGGAAAGTGAGAGGGTAATGGTCTAGGATGTGTGCTAGGACTGATTTGGCATATTATGAAAAGGATAGGGATAATTAGGAATGACTAGAAATAGGTATGTATTTTAGGGTGTCTACAATATCCCTTTCAACAATTGTTGTAGTTGTGAATGCTTTTATAGACATGTATACAAATGTGGAAGCATCTCGCAAAGCATGTGAACTATTTGACAAAATGTTTAGTGTTGTGGTCTCATAGAATGCACATCGTTCATTCATTTTATCGACATCAAAATGAAATTTTAAAATAGCTTTGTTTGACATCCATTCCAACATACTTTGCAACTCGTGCAATTGCTAGTAAGTTATATGTAAAGTGAAATGATCAATATATTGTCTTAAACAATGGGTATGGATTTTGGCTTATTTTGTGCATGTATTCATATAGTATGATACATTGTTATTGTTTGAAAGATCTTATATAATTGGTTCTTTAGCTTGATCGATTGTTAAAGGTCTTGTATATTTAACACTTTTTCATGTTAAGTATATTAACTTGTGGATAGTCAACAAGACAATATTATTTTATTCCCGTACACACATGTTGTTTATGTGAGAGTTATTATTCCAAAGTATAGAAGGTTTTAGAATTTGAGGTTAGGGCATTAACTCCAATTTCGCCTAGGTGATTGGACCTTTAATCCAACCCTATTCTTTTATCAAGGTAGAGCATGATTTAAATTTGACAACTAGGTCACTGTACCTATTAAATAGAATTTTGGTGACGGTAATTTTTTTAGTATTACCCTTCAAATTGTGCACACCATAAATATTTTATAAAAGTAGAATGGTATTTTTCATTTGTTTTAATTTTTTTAACATATACTTACATATATCAATATTAATTTCTATAGATCTATATATAAAAATGACGGTCGTATTTCAAAAGCGCAAGTTTGAAGTGATGATGATCTCATAAAATTGTAAGTATTACAAGGATAAAAACACAAAAATCATGTAAATGACCATCAAATTAAAACCCTATGGTAGAACCTCCCATTCATGCGTTGGAGAATTGTCCCCTCCTACGAGTATTCCTTCAATTTTATTTTAAATCTAAATATCTATTGAAGCAACTCTCTACATAGGTAAACATGGTTGTTAGATGTCTAAAAAATCTCAACACTTATATTTGAAGCTAAGGGCTAAAGTAAAAACTTGGACCTTAGTTTAAACGTAAGAAAACAAGAGTCTCAATGTCACTAGTGCCTACCCTAGCATTAAATGGTTTTAGAGTAACTATGTCATAAACAAGTGTACATGAGTTGTAGAAATTTAAAAAAATGTTTGGTAAGACATGTGAAAAGATGAAATGACAACCGTAATAAATATGATGACATCATTGTGCCTCTATCAGTGAAGGGGGCGATAAGGGGTAAAAGTTTTTAGCCAATCACCAACTAGATTTAAATGTATTTTAAAGCTTTTATGGATATAAAATATCTACGTGTCCAAAATTTAAGACATGTGAAAATCAACATAGAAAAATAATACTAACTTCTAATTTGTTGAAAACACAAACTAATAATAAGTAGTCAAGCAAACGTGAAATGTATGGTCACTTCATCGAAGGTAGAGACTAATAATATGTACGTAAGGGCAATGCAATAATTTTGTGGGCCAATTTTAACAATTTTTATATACACTTAAGGGTTGTTAACCATGTTTTACCCCAAATCTCACTTAAAATGTTAGATCTAAAACTATTTAGGTCATGAACAATTTCAATTTGACATAACTTACTAAATCATAGCCAACCAAATCTTACATTTCACTTTAAACATTAGAAATGGTTTGGATGAAAGTGTTAGAGTAGGTTTCTTTATTATATTCCATGGTTTTTCCTACACATGTATTTAGCTTGCTTAAGTGCCTTCATAATATATGGGAGTTACACTTCCCACCCCTATTTATGCACCTCTTGTAATTTTTCTTTCTTATGAATTAACTATACAAGTTATATTTTGTCTCATGTTTGGTTCCTCTCTCAAAACATTACTCTCTTTGTGTGTTTATATTTTATTAGCGATCAATTTTGGCCCATATTCGCACATGGTAATGGAGCTTGCTCTAGTAATCGAATGTCATTATTTTGTTGTTTTTATTTTGTTTGAATCTTGAGTTATTTCAAGCTCGTTATTACAGAATATTTGATTTATGAGTATGATTTTATCTTGCGTCTTTGAATGATCTAGAGAATAAAAAAGAGTGAAGGAAACAGGTGGTTTTTATCTTTGAGTCTTCATTTTTATACATTGTCTAGAAAAATAAACTACGCCATTGAGCTTGGATCGTTTCTAAAACCCTATGATTGATAGTGAACTCAAGTATGCTTTGAAAGAGGCCATAACTAGTTTTTTTAGGTTTTTGTGGTAATTTCGGGGCTATTTGGTGGTATTCTGTACCACACCATATTTGAGTTTTCTAGTTTTTTTCTAGAAAATCAATGGGTGTTTTCAATTTGATAGATATGGTGGATGCATATATTGGAGAGGTTGGTCATTATACTTGCCAAAGTGTGACTCTTAGAAGTTGTACCTATCTTGATAGTTGAACATGACCTTCTACTATACGTTGCTGACTAGTCGCGAAAGTGAGTCGGTTCATAAATTTGGGTTGGTTTGTATGTGGTTGTACCTTCATTTTTGTTGCACTTATTATTCCAATGTTTGGTTGTGGTTGTAGGTTGCACCCATGTGACAAACCTATTGTTAGGTGTTGGACCTTTTATCGAGCACTGTAAGTGTTGTTGCATGTTGCACCAAATTTATTTGACTAATTACTCAATTGTACCTACACAAAGGCATTATTTGTATTCGGGAAAAATATCTACTCACAAACCCTATGTGAAGGTCGAGGCATTGGCTAAACATCATGTAATAGCCACAAAAGTAGATTGGCTTGCATTGTACTAAAAATAGGCACTATGCAAAGGGTAATGCAATTGTTGAAAATGGACATAGTCATTGCATGAAGTTATAGGCAAAAGAACTATCCATAGATGTGGTTGAATGTTTAAGGAGGATTCCCTAACCCTATAAACATTGGCAAGTAGGGGTGATAAGTTATCGACAACTCAAAAAGTAAGTGAGTAACTCCCACTAAAGGTGAGACCATATTGTGCACAAGGTTAGAAATTTTGAGGTCACCCACCACTTTTCATAACCTTATCCCTTGGTCACATGGTGTTTATCCCCTAGTCATAACCACCCATGAGGGCTTAACTCAAGAGTTATGAAGTTATTTATAAGGTATAGGATCAAGTGTTGAAAGATGTGATGCGAGACTATTTAACCTTGAATTAAATCTCTTGTTTGATTTAGCTAGTTGTATGATATATAAGAGTTGGTTACGAGATTAAGAAATATATAACAATATAAGAACTAATCGATTTACAACTTAGACTAGATAAGAAAAGTTCAATACACCGCTTAACCTAACATGCAATTGAAAGCACAAAATAGAGGTATAGAAGCACTTAACTCACCACAATTGATTTTTGTAAAGATTTGGGACTATATAACATAGAAGTCGAGATAAGTAAACCGAGAAACCCTCACAAACTAGACTTGAAGCTGAAATCTACGATTCAGGACCGTACAACATAATCAATACTATATCATAGAATCTATGACCTTTTATGTTGAGTTGTGGAGGTCAATTACTTCAGATTAGCATGCAATATGAAACTTGCTGGAAAATACAAGAATCGACATCGATTATGGAGGGACCAACATCGATCACCGATGACTCGGCATCGATCGAGCATGGAGGAACTAGCATCGATTAGGGGTAACCAAGTCGGTTACTTGTGAGTGGATGTTTTAATTAACTCTCAGGAATTAGATCTATTTTTAGTGTTAAAGCAAATCTATTGATTGTAATACATGACTAAGTGCCCTAAGTTTGTATATGCCTATATAAACATAAAAGCTAGGGTTTAGAAGTAAGAATTAAGAATAACTTGCAAAAATTTGATGATTATTGTGAGAATAATTATGAGAGAGAGAATTCTTAGAGAAGAAGCAAAAGCTTGAGTGAAAGAAAGTACTATACATCTAAGAGGTGTGGAAGATTATAAATCTTCAATTGTATATCTTGTGAAAGCTTTGGATAATAGATTGGCTTGTTTCTTGGTGGACGTAGCCACACTGGGTGAACCACATTAAATCTGGTGTTGATTTATATCTCTTGTTTTGTATAATTATTTTGGTAGAATATCCACTTTTATTTGCATGTATGCTTAGATTTGATATATTATCTGTACAACCTGGTGTGCTAACCCCAACAACTGGTATCAAAGCTTTGTTTGAGGGTTTTATGTGTTGACATATTTACTCACAGAGGGTTTTCTGATTGAGTGGAGTTACAACAATGAAAGAAGAAAACAAATACAAGGTAGAGAAGTTTGATGGCCAAAATATCAATTATGGAAGATGCAAATTGAGGATTATCTATATCAAAGAGATTTGTATTTATCATTGGATGAGAAGTCTAGACCTACGAAGATGACTGATGAAGAATGAAATATTCTTTGACAAAGGCTTTGGGATCTATAAGATTGAGCTTGGAAGCATCATCGTGGCTTCCAATATATAGAAGTGACTTCTACGGTAAGTTAATGAAATCTCTTGCTAATTTATATGAAAAACCTAGTGCTTCAAATAAAGTTTATTTGATGAAGAAACTATTTAGTTCTAAGATGCATGAAGGTGGATCTACATCTTGTCATTTGAATGATTTCAATCTATTATAAATCAGTTAAAATTGGTTGATATACCATTTGATGATGAAGTGAAAACACTTTTATTCTTATGTTCTTTGCCTGATAGTTGGGATAACTTGGTAATGGTTGTTAGTAATACAACATCTGCTAATAATATTTTGAAGTTTGATGATGTGGTTAGTATAATCTTGAATGAAGAAATTTACAGGAAGAGTACAGAGGAATCATCATCTGGGAATGATTTGAATGTAGAAAAGGGGGTAAGAAGGAGAGATCCAAGAGTAAGAGTAATGGGAAATCAAATTCAAGGGATAGCATATCTAAATCTAGAGGTAAGGGAATTACTTGTTGGAAATGTGGAAAGAAAGGACATGCAAAGAAAGATTGTTGGTCAAAGGATAAAGAGAACCAACAACCAAACAAAGGTAAAGAATCAAATCTTGTTGTACAGAGAGGTAATGCAAGATGCTCTTATTCTTTCTTTAGATAATAGAATTGAATCATGGGTTTTAGATTTAAGAGCTTCTTTCCATGCAACCCCTAATAAGGGTTATTTTAAATTATGTCTAGGGTAATTTTGGGCATGTTTATTTGGGTGATGATGAACCTTGCAAGATTATTCTTGGTAAAGGGAAGTTCATCTAAAATTACAAAATGGAAATACATGGGTATTAAAAGATGTGAGGCATGTGCCAAGCCTGGGAGGAATCTTATTTTTCTGCAGGAAACTAGGTAAAACTAGTTACATGGTTACATTTACAGAGACTCTTAGAAAGTCACCAAGGGTGCTTTTTTGTGGCAAGAGGTAAGAAGGTAGGAACATTATATTTATCTACCTATGTTACTGATTCCTTTTCTGCATTATCTACTTCAGATTCAGATGCATGTATGTGGCATAATCGGTTGGGCCATATGAGTCAAAAAGGAATGCAGATCTTAAAGGCTAAGGGTAAGTTATCATATTTGAAATATTTAGATCTTGATTTTTGTGAGCATTGTGTCTTTGGAAAGCAAAAGAGAGTGAGATTTCTCAAAGTTGGGGCAACTAAGAAGAGCATAAATTGGAGCTTGTACACTCAGATGTGTGGGGACCACTCAGGTAGCTTCTCATGGAGGATCCCAGTATTATGTTACTTTCATTGATGATGCTACAAGAAAGGTATGGGTTTATTGTATTAAACATAAATATGATGTTTTTGAAACTTTTAAAAGATGGAAAGCCCTTATTGAAAATGAATCAAATTCAAAGTTAAATTGCCTTAGATTTGACAATGGTGGTGAATATTGTAACAAGGTTTTTAATGATTATTGTTCAATGAATGAGATACATAGAGAAAGAATGGTTCCAAGAACACCACAAGAGAATGGTGTTGCAGAAAGAATGAACATGACAATCATGGAAATGTGCTAGAAGTATGAGGATACATTCTGGATTGCCCTTGCAATTTTGGGCAGAAGTAGTTGATACAATGGTTTATTTGATTAACCGTGGGCCTTCAAGTTCACTAGATGGAGGAATACTAGAGGAAGCTTGGACCAGAAAAGAGGTAGATCTTTATTTTCTTAAATTTTTTTAGTTTAGAAGATTTTGTGCATGTTGATAAGGAAAATAGGAAAAATTTGGATGCAAAATCCAAGAGATGCACTTTCATTGGTTATGGATCTAGTGATTTTAGATTCTATTTTTGGGATTTAGAGAATTCTAAAATTATTAGGAGTCATGATATTGAATGGAATGAAAAGAGAATGTACAGGGATCAAATTTTGGTACCAAGGATGAACCGGTTGAGAAGTTTGTGAATGAAAATGAACTCTCGGATTTAAAATTAATACCGATAGGGTTACACAAGAATAATGTCAGTTGACCCCAACATCAACATCGGCGAGCATGAACCGATATCGGTTTTAGAAAGAGCCAAACCGACATCAGTTAGCAGAACCGACGTTGGTTAGGTGACCGATGCATCGTCACCAAAAATTTGGATATGAATGTTCAGGAGGTCCAGAATGAGCCTCCGGTACCCCAAACTCTTGTGAGAAGGTCACAAAGGGTAAGTAAACCTCCAGAAAGATTTACACCTTCTCTATTTTATTTATTATTGACTGATAATGGTGAACCAAAAAGTTTTGAAGAAGCAATGCAGGATAAGACCCACATCTAATGGGAGCATGACATGGATGAGGAGATGGACTCCTTGGAACATAACCAAACTTGGGATTTGGTTAAGTTTCCAAGGTAAGAGGACATTGCAGAACAAGTGGGTTTACAGGATCAAGGAAGAAGAGGGTGGACAGAAAGGTACAAGGAAAGACTTGTAGTAAAGGGATTTACACAAAAAGTAGGTATTGAATTTGGTGAAATATTTTCTCTGTTGTAAAGATGACTTCTATTCATATTGTATTGAGTTTAGTTGTAGTAGAGGATTTGCATTTAGAGCAACTAGATGTGAAGATGGATTTCCTTCATGGTGATTTGGATGAAGAGATTTATATGCAGTAGCCACTTGGGTATGAAGTCAAGGGTAAGGAGAAATTAGTGTGTAGGTTGAAAAAGAGTTTATATGGACTCAAGCAAGCTCCAAGGTAATGGTACATGAGGTTTGATAGTTTTATGCATGAGCATGGTTACTTGAGATGTGAATCGACCATTTTGTTTATTTTAAGAAGCTTGAAAATGGGAACTATATTATTTTGTTATTGTATGTGGATGATATGCTTATTGCATGATCTAGTATGTAGGACATTGGTGAGCTTAAGGGAAAGTTAGCTCACACATTTGCTATGAAGGATTTAGGAGCTGCAAAAAGAATCCTTGGCATGCAAATACAGAGACAGAAAGAACAAGAAATTATATTTGTCTCAGGAGGATTATATCTATAGGGTGTTAGAAAGGTTCAAGATGCAGAATGTAAAACCTGTTAGTACACCTATGGATGGACACTTAAAATTAAGAAAAGATTAGTGTCCTTCATCACATGAGGAGGTCAAATACATGACACGAGTACCATATGCTTCAGTAGTTGGGAGTCTCATGTATGTTATGGTTTGTACAGACTAGACATTACACAGCAAAGTGGGAGTTGTGAGTAGATATATGGTCAATCTAGGTAAAGAGCATTGGAAAGTAGTCCAATGGATACTCAAGTATTTGAAAGGGACATCTAGCATGTAGTTATGTTATGGAGGTTCAAATATTTCATTATGTGGCTATGTTGATTCGGATATGGTTGGAGATCTGGATGGTAGGAGGAGCACTACTAGATATATTTTCATAGTAGGTGGGATGATAGTTAGCTGGATTTCAAGATTGCAGAAGGTTGTGGCTTTGTCTACTACTAGAGGCATAGTATGTTGTAGCTATAGAGGATAGCAAGGAGATGATATGGATGAGTAGGTTCATGAAAGAGTTGGGAAAGGAGCAAGATGATTGTAAATTGTTTAGTGATAGTCGAGTGTAATTCATTTGGCAAAGAACTCAAGTGTTTCATTCGAGAATGAAACACATTCAGTTGAGGTATCACTTCATATGGTAGGTATTGGAGGATGGGCAGTTGAATCTGGAAAATATTCATATGAGTGAGAACCCTGTGGATATGCTAACAAATCCATTAGCAAAAGGAGAAGTTGGAGATACACTCCACTTTCTGTTGGTCTTGAGTTTGAGACTTGAAGAGGAAGAAACAAAGCTAAGGAAAGATCCAAGAATGATGTTGTACATGTATGGTGTAGTAATTAATCTCCAAGTGGGAGATTGTTGAGTTGTGGAGCTCAATTACTTCGGATTAGCATGTAATATGAAACTTGCTGGAAAATACGTTATGAAGGGACCGACATTAGTTATGGAGGGACCGACATCGATCAAGAAAGGAGGAACCGACATCGGTTAGGGTTAACCAACGTCAATTACCTGTGTGTGGATGTTTTAATTAACTCTCGGGAATTAGATCTATTTTTAGTGTTAAAGCAGATCTATTGATTATAATTGCATGGTTAAGTGCCCTAAGTTTGTATATGCATATATAAGCATGAAAGATAGGGTTTAGAATTAAGAATTAAGAACTTGCGAAAAGTTGATGATTATTGTGAGAATAATTGTGAGAGAGAGAATTCTTGGAGAAGAAGTAAAAATTGAGTGAAAGAAAGTATTGTACATCGAGGGGTGTGGAAGATTATAAATCTTCAATTGTATATCTTATGAAAGATTTGGATAATATATTGGCTTGTTTCTTAGTGGATGTAGCCACACCTTTGGGTGAACCACGTTAAATTTGGTGTTGATTTATATCTCTTGTTTTGTATAATTCTTTGGGTAAAATATCTACTTTTATTTGCATGTATGCTTAGATATGATATATTATTTGTACAACCTTGTGCTAACCCCAAAATTTTATACGTCTTGGACCTACTTTGAGATGGCTCTGAAATTTTTGGGTTGTTGACTTTCATGGATTTGTTTATCATTTTCAAACCCTAGTTGTCACACATATAATGAAGCTCTCTTGAATGGACTAATCATCATCTCAAACCCTAGTCATGGATGAATAGTCTTGCAAAACAAACATTATAAGGGTTGTGGGCACCCTTGTGCACCACCAATGTTGGCACTACTTTGAAGAGGCCTCAAACCGCACATCATTCTCCACCTAGCATGTGATATCTAGATAGATCAATCAAATTTGGTAATTGCTTTGGACGTGTTTGCTTTGACTTGGCTCATGTTATAACACTTGGAGAGAGGATGTTTGGAAGCTTGTGGAAGATAGAGATGGCTTCCTTGACCTAGTTTTGAGCTCTAGACCTAATGTGAGTGTTACCTTAATGAATGTAGATATGAAATTCTGAGATTTAGGAGCTTTGGATGCATTTTACAAGTGTATGAAGTGAGTGCTCTAGTGCATTGCCTTAGGAGTTCCAAGTTAGAAAATAAGGTAGTGTTTACTTACTTATATAGGGTTCTATAGATGATTTATCTAAGAAAGGTCAACCCAGAGGAAGTATAATACCCAAAGAAATATTTAAATTTGAAAGTGTCGTTAGAAGACATATTGTTCCAAGACTGCATAAAAGGGTTAGGACTGTATAATATGGTCTTGACCATACTATATGGTCCTAGCTAGAGCAGTGAATATTCTAAATGAAGTTTGGAGTTGGTGAGTTGATGTTTCTCTATATATTTTATGCATTGTATTCTCAAAGTTTGTCGACATATCAATGTGCAAGGATAAACAAGCTAAACAATAGACCTTGTGAAGTGTTAAGTGGGAAAGGAGAAGTTGTGTTTGTCATAGAAAAGAGTGTGTAGTCAAGTCAAGGTTTCTAAAGTACAAATTACCAAATTTGAGTGTCTACAAAAACTAATACTATCAAGCTTGAATGAGCAAGCAATAAATGGAGTCATCACAAAAATTTATAAGAGTTATAACTTTTTGTTGGCAACTTCTTTTAAGGTGCCATTTTTTTAAAGTGTGTATTGTTTTGAGCTCTTCGCAATGGTACTACTTTTATTTCTTTGTTCAACTTGTATGATGCGATTTTAGGTCTTGAAAATTATCTATGCACTAAATTATGTGTCATATCAAGAGGTAATTTAATATCAAACTAAGATAAAGTTCCATTTTGGGGGATTTCATCATGGGTTTTGGTATTAAATTCCATCATTCTATTGTCACCTAAATTCAAATAACTATTTTTCTTGGAAGTAAGGGATATAAGATCATTTCATATTATGTGATAAAATTCCCTATCTCCTTGGACTCATTCATGAGCCTAATGACTATGAATAGAATATTGAGTGGTTGAACATCCGTGACATGGTCTATAGACTAAATATGCCTCACTATTCCTAAGAATATTGAGCATCGACTTGAGTACACAAAGTGTCATTTCACTTCTTGTACATTCATCTAGCATTTGTATGGAGACCATGATCTCCATCGAAAGTGATTCTCCCTCATAAAATTGTTCATGTATGATGATCGAGATTGTTACTAATACTTCTACTTATGACACCGCATCTATAGTTGAGTACATTTCTATGACACATGTTTCTACTTTAGAGTCTAGGTTCACTTCTTCGAGAGCTTCAGGTGATTCTTTATAGTAGGATCGTGACATGCCTCTTTGCACTGTTGTTACTTCAAATTTCAAATTCACTTCTTGAAAGATTTCAGTGATTATTTGTAGTAGGATCATGACATCCTCGTGTACCTATTTCTATTTCAAAGTTCGAGTTCCTTCTTCAAGGATTTCAATGATTCTTTGTAGTAGGATCATATATGTCTTTTAGATTCACTTCATTGGGACACATACCTACCAGAAATCACTTCTTTGTTTATAGAGTTACACATTTTAGATCTAGATGACATCATAGAGGACATTGCTCTCCTCTTTACGACATTCCTCCATCACCTATTATTTCATGAGCTTAGAGTTATTTCTTGAGGGCTTCTAGTGATTCTCTACAACAAGGTTCTTTGCATCTACAAGATCCACTTCATTGGGATGTCTACTTACCAAACATTTCATATCTATTTGTGGACTCTCACCTTTTAGATCTTGATGACACTATTGAGGATATTTGTCCCCTCTTTAATGTCAACTCTGATAGAGTTGCTTCTTCTACTTTGGATGTATTTTCTCTGCCACTACATGCTTACATGGTGACATGACTCGTGCTTCTTGAATCCTATGATTCACCTATGTCATCACCCATGATAACACCTACAAAGAGTACCTAGTTCTTGGTTTAATTCTCATGTCAATATTGGTATCCATTCCAAGTCTTGTTTGGTAGCTGATTTGATTCATCAACACTTGTCATAGTTGAGCATTGAAGTTGTTGAACAACATCCTGAGATATCTATTCTTTACCTCTGCTTTTTTTGATCCACAATATTTTAGTGCAACATCTGACATTCATTATTAGAATGCGGTCTTCACCTATTTCTTTCACGATAATAGGCTTCTTCATTTGTAAGATCTATTGGGAGTTCATGAGGCTTAATCTTCGGGGTGGCTAGTCCTCTCTACTTATCTTATTTCTCTCTCTATTTTGGGGGTTCTCTATGTTCTTTTAGGGACCTTATCTACTAAAGGATATTTTCTTTTCACTTCTCTTTGCTCTCCTTTGGAGTGGAGTTTTCCTATGGGTTTTTTCCTTTTCTTCACTTTATGAGTGATTTTCTGGAAAGTACTTGGGTACCTCATATAGCCTTGTTGTTGGGAATCAATTCTTCTACCCACTTATGCTACACTTAAGGGGGTGCTAGAGTAGGTTTTTATTCCATTGCATGGTTTTTCCTACACATGTATTTATATTCGTAGGTATCGCAAGGAGAAATGACAATTACACTTCTCCACATTTTTAGGTGTTGGTTATACTTCCCCACTTGCTATTTATACATCTCTTATAGAACTATTTTCTTATGGATTGAATATACAAGCTATTTTTGACTCATGTTTAGCTCTCTCTCCCCCAAACGTTAGTCTCTTTATGCATTCATATTTTATCGATTGCTTTCAATCTTGGCCCACAATCTCACGGAAAGTTGGTCAAATTTAATTTGACACATAAGCACTTTAGGGTCACTTGACTAAGTTTGACCCCTATTTTTAATCACACTTGAAACATTACAACTAGAACAACTTGTAATAAGGACCCCAACAACTTTATGTACATAAACACTAAACAACAAGTTAACTATAAACAATATAATTATAACAAATTGTACTAATGGTTAGGGTTGAATCTAACCTAATATAACACTCGACCATTTTCAATAAGACAAGGGTACATATCAATTTTGGCTTCAAATTGGTTAGGGATTGTTAATTAGTTGAACACATGTCACTCAACTAAAGGCTATTACCTAAAGATAACACGATGAATTTACAACTAAGGTTGATGGTTCCATAAAAGGATCTTCCTATATGTTTTGAGCGATACTACTAAAAATATTAGGACCTTTTCTACTTTAGTGGTCTTATAGATTTTAGATTATTTTTGTGGCCGATAAAATTTAGGTACGAAATTCTAAAATTACATGCAAACATATGGTCCAAAATTTTACCAAATCTTAAAATCTAAATAAAATAGTTAGCGTGTTATATGGACAAAAAGTCCTTTAGTTAGCGGAGGAAAGTTCTAACGCCTTCTCTTTCTAAAGACCACCTCATAATAAATTACCTAAAAATGTGGAGTTCGTATTCAACGTAAAAAGATTCATTTTATTCCTCGGTGACGTCCGTCTTCAATTATTTATCTACCTTTTAAATTATATTTAAATAATATTACGAATTATCATTTTTATTAAGGTACCTAGGAGAGGACCCTAGCCCATTATGGCATCACCAACCCACACCAATCGTGGAACCATCTAAGGATGGAATTTTTAAGCTCTCTCACTAGCCCACGAATTAAACCACATTATTGTGGTGCCCTATCACCAAGGTATCCAAACCGTCGGTAGTAGGCCGCCTTAACACGGAGCCAAGATTTGAACCTTGGACCTCCCAATTACTAGGAGACCCAAAAACTATTACACCACTACCCGTTGGATATGTAATATCATATATTTTTAAGACAAACAAAAAATAATTTATATATTTAAGATTTAAAAATAATAATGAAGAAGTAATAATTGAATGATGTTAAAATCACATTTTGTTTTGATAGAAAATGGCACACTAATTTCTAAATTTTGCAACTAAATGAATAATGGGTGGTATATGTTTGAATCCAAAGACCTAAATTATTTTTTCTAAAATATTAGTGGAAAAAAGTAATGAAAAATATGGTTTGCTTTTTAAAATCACACACAAACAAATGTTTTAGAATTTACTTACACAACTAATAACAAGTTCTTAATTTTATTTTAAAAATATTTATTAAAATATCATTTATTTTAATTTTAAAATATTCTTAATTTTATTGAAAAATGAATAAATAATCTTTTATTTTATCTCCAAATTACCAAATTAACGGTAATCTAAATTTATTATGCTTTTCATAAATATAAAATAAATATTATGGGAACATCAATTTCTTTAACAAGGAATATTTGAGTTGGGGGATGAGGGACAAAAACGAAGGGAGAGAAGCTTCAACATATATTTTATAAGAAAATATTTTACCAAACATCAATTTATAAATGAAAAAATTACACACACACACGCACACACATGCACACACACAAAGATATATAATTAAAATACCATAAGCACTCTAAAAATTACTCCCAACACCTACTTGCTTTAGGAGACCACTTGTTTAACCTTATTATCACAATATATAATGAATTAGTTTGAAATAATAATTTCAACATGTCATCCAATCAAATGCTAGTATTAGTATATCACTTAAAGATTATAAGTTTGACATTAGAAAATAAAAATAACATTATTGGGGTTTTCTTCAAAGACATTCCTTTTTTGTGTAGTCCGAAAAATAATGTTGTTGATTAATTAGACATGTTATTGTTTTTCGAGTCATGGAAACCTAGATGTTTAACAATGTTTTTCAACTCTTACATTCATCAAAATACTATAAATTCAAGGCTTTACTTTAACGTGGTTTTCAGTTGCTTCTCTTCCTTCTTGAATATAGGTAGCGCTTAAGACGAATGAAGAGGTTGCTACCGGTTGGAACAAATCAAAGTGCAAATCGGATAACTCCACGCCAACCATAGAATTGAAAAGTTGTTATTGGTGTTAATACAAACTCGGGGTTACTTTGAGTAAGATGGATTAAGTATTTACACTTTATAATCAACAAGTTGCTCATTCAAAATTTGTAAATAGTTTCGCGAGGTGTTATTGCTCTCATGGTCTTGTATATAAGTATTGTCGACTATTACAACGATTGATTGTATTGTCTTTTTTCACTTTTTGTCTTTGAAGTCGTATATTATTCTTTACAACATTATTGGTTGCCACTCATTATGTAAATATTTGTTATATATATTATATAAACTTTACAATATAATCTCATAACTAGGTCAATATGATACCAATTATTAACTAACTAGACCCATGCCAACAATTAACATATACACGTACGATTGTATCCAACTTTATAATATAAACACACAAATAAACTAGTACCATATAAATTAATCGGACCTAGTCCCATAATAATTAATTATAAACACAAAAAGACTATACTTATATGAACTAATATCGTATAAAAACTAGGCCTAGTCCCACTTACAATTAATTAATAAACACACAAATACATTAATAATATAAACTAATACCATGTATATTAAATCATATATGCTTAATTTCTAAATATGTATCCAAATAATCAATACATTTTTGAACAATTCATATTATAAGCATTCACTCAATACTATTCAACATATCAATAATAATCACTATGTGATCTATAAACTAACATTGACCCCGTGTTTAAATAGGTTTTCAAAATGGATACTTAACAAATTAATCATTTCCCAAATGTAAGAATAGGAATTGACTAAAATCGATAAAAAAACTTATTTAAATGTGTTCCAAAATTGAATCAAAAATCTTATTATACTCATTAATCGTTTCGAGTTTGAACGATCAAAAGGATAAAAATACAATTTTTTGAAAGAGTGTAAAAGAGTTATAATTGCATCTAATTAATTAAAAACTAATTTCAAACTATAAATAATTTGAATAAATAGATGCAAAATTGAACACGAACTCCAAAATTGATAACCGAATTCACCCGCCAATCGTGTTACGTCTCAGGATAGCTTAGAATGTCATCTGATCCATTAAAAATCAATTTGTAAGTACAATTATTAAAACTTACAAAGAATAATGGATCTAAAACCTACAAAAATATGATTATCGAATTTTAAAAACTCTAAACTTGATCAACAATGTCTTCCACCTTCATCGCATTTACACAATCATTTCCCCATGTTCTACGTCAAAAGTGGTCATAATCAATTCATAATGCGATTAAATGAACACTAATCGAAAAAATTCAAAGCTTAGCTCGATCGTATGGAAAATCTAAACATTTCTCTAGCTATACAAAAATCCTGAAAAATGCCATCTAGTGGGTCAAAAATGACCAAATGTAAAAATTGTCCTTAGGGACCTTACACGATCATCCTTTCAATACCCTTCAAATAGGATAAAGCCCTTTATATACTATTTGGAACATGTAGGCGGGTTGTTTGGGGCTCCTAGTATTTTGCTCTAGGTCATGGGGTCAATCCCCTCTAAGCGCTTTGGACCCTCCATGCATTTTCCAAGTAACCCTTTTATCCCAAATGCGTGGGTGGTTAAGTGGACATAGGTTTTAAATAGAAGGGCGTTAGCTATTTTACATTAGCTTGATAGCCACTTTTATTGGCTTTGTGGCAAGTATAATGTACATATGGATTGCTTAAGGCAATGTGTGGATGTCATGTGTGGAGCTTGTGGCTAGGATGGAATGTGCTTAGGCATGACTTTGTTGGCGATGTGGCAAGGTGTGGTGTTGACAAAACATGTATAGTTTAATAAAAGTGTGGAAAATTAGTCCCACGTGCATGGTGGGCTGAGAAATATGGCATTTAAATAATAATTTGTCTCCAAGAGAATATTAAGAATAGGAGGAAAAGGCACCCCCAAAAAGAGTGTGTCGAACTCCGGTGGGGGCCTCAACCAATAAATAACGGGCCCCGTTTGTTTGAACATGATCGTCGAAGGCCGAAGGAGAAAATAAAAAACCCCAAAAAACTTATTTTACACCATTTTACACTTGTCGCAAGATGATTGGTTGACTTGGCGAGTTTGCACGAGTCCACATCATCTCGAACTCGCATTTTCATTTTTCACCGGTTGAGCAAAATTTTAGCGTGCAATAACTTTTTTCATGCGATCTCCATTTTCCTGATCCATATATTATTGGAAAGATCTTGACAAGATCTTTCATATTGTAATAATTTAGGAGAATTAGAGAAATTTTGGCCACCTAAAATTTCCATTCGATCACACCTCCCTAATAAGAATCTTTTGGTCCCAAAAAGCCAAGTTACCCACTAAATCTATTAAACGGTTCTCTACATTACACCAACATACAGAAACCAAAATATAACATAGTGGTTAAAATATTGCAAAATATTGAAATGTTTATCAAAAAAATGGATTAGTATGATATGAAAACAAAATGCCAAACATAGGTGAGTGTCCAACCGAATCCCTATAATTTTGCCAATACTATGAATGCCAAAATTAGATCGATACAAAATGACAACCAAATGCCGGTGATAAGCGGGTGTCCACCGACCACGTGAAACTATCAACTTTGTAAAATATCACTGAAATAGATCAATATGAAATAGATGACTAAATGCCAAACATAGGTGAGTGTCCATTAACCTGTGAAACTGTCAAAACACCGTAAATGATCGGTATGAAATAGACAACCAAATGCCAATGATAGGTGGGTGTCCACTAACCCTGTGAAATTGTCAATCACGAAAAAATATCACTATAAAATATCATGGAAATGATTCATAAATTAAACTACACAATGCCTATAAAGAGGCAAGAGTTAGACTGAATCCCTAAAACTACCAGTGAAGATCAAAATATCTATCCAATGTGAAATTGGGGATAGAATCAAATTGCTTGCAAAAATGTTACATTCCAAATCGGTGAAACTGTCAATCACTGCAAAAGATCACTAGGTGCAACTACAAACATAATGTGCCCAAATGTAGGTCTTATAAATGCATCTAATATAAATAGACACATCTCATAACAAAAGTTACTTGAATGCAAGTATCAAATAGACATACTGTAACATGTCCCAAAACTACACGTGTGACAAAATCAACTGAAAACCAATTAGTACCCAAATTAAACAAGTGCAAAAACTTGTTCAATTCTCTGAACAATGTCCAAATGTCATTCTCCATATCTCAAAATGGAATGGTATTTTCACTTGCTCCTAATTAAAGGACATAAGTTTAAAATCAGATACAATTATTACACCGAAAAGAAAGCTTCACAATATGGTTTACACTCACCAAACATTGTGACCAATGCTAACTCTGACTAGATTCAATTCCATACCTTAATCACCCTACAAGCGAGATCAAGAGAGATCCATCTGTCCCTCTCGTTACATGGTTCCTTGTTTTCTACAAACAACCTGTACTCCCAACAACTACACACTGCAAATGGAAGATCAACAAGCCCAAATGTCTGCACAAATTGAATAAAACCAACCGAAAGCTTATATCAAAAATTGTAATCATAAGCGCCGATGGTGTGGGAGTGGTGCGGTCAAGTCACATGGTTGTGTGCTTGCCCACCCGTGTTCAAATCCCTCCGAGGCACGATCCTCCTCGGAGGTGGTTTCACCGCTAGATGTGACATCTCTGCTCATTGTGTTATTATTGGTTTTTGCTTCTCTTGTTGTTGTTGACACTTTGGTTACTACTTCTCTCACCGTTGTCTCTAGTTTTTGCTTCACTTGTTGGTTGTTGTTTCTCTCACCATTTGGCATTGGTTCGCGCTTCACTCGCTATCGTCATTGGTTTCCGCTCACTCGTTGCCATCACTTGGTTGTTGCTCCACTCATCTGCAATCGCATTGTTCTTAGTCACGCATCTTCATTATGGTTTCATGGTTGCTTCAATTGGGTTCCTAATGGTGGTCCCCTTCATTGTAACCAAGGTTGTGGATCCTCTAAAAAAATCCTCAATTGTACAAGGATGTGGGTCCTTTCAACACCCTCAAAGTTTACCCTAATCCAAAAATTGCAATCAAAAGCTAATCCAAGATACTAACCAAATTTGATATCAAAAATTGCAATCAAAGGCTAATCCATCATACTAACTAGCTCGATACCAAAACATGATCCATAAACTAACATTGACCCCGTGTTTAAATAGTTTGTCAAAATGGATACTTAACAAATTAATCATTTCTGATTGTAAGAATAGGAATTGATTAAAATTTGATCCAAAACTAATTTAAATGTGTTCCAAAACCGAATTAAAATTTTGATTATACTCATTAATTGTTTCTAGTTTGCATGATCAAAAGGATAAAACTACGATTTTTTAAAAGAGTGTAAAAGAGTTATAATTGCATCCAATTAATTAAAAATTTGATTTTAAACAACAAATAATCATAATAAATAAATGCCAAACTAAACACGAACTCCAAAATTGATAATAGAGTTCAACCACCAATCGAGTTACGTCTCCGAGATAACTTAGAACACCATCCGATTCATTAAAAATCAATTTGTAAGTACAACTATAAAACTTACACATAATAATGGATCGAATCCTATAAAAATATGCTTATCGGACTTTTGAAAGACTCTAACCTTGATCAACAACGCGTCTTCCACCTTTACGTAGCATTTGCATAACCATTTCCCCATGTTTTATGTTAAAAGAAGTCAAAAATCTTCATAACGATGTCAAATGAACACCAATAGGGAAAATTCAAAGCTCAAGCCGATCATTTGGAAAATTTAAATATTTATCGAATTATACGAAATCCACGAAAATGCCATCTAGTGGGTCAAAAATGATCAAATGTAAAAATTGTTTCTTAGGGACCTTACACGGTCATCCTTCGAATACCCTTCAAATAGAATAAAGCTCTTTATATACTATTTGGAACATGTAGGTGGGTTGGTTAGGGCACCTACTATTTTACTCCGAGGTTATGGCGTCAATCCCCCTCAGCGCTTTGGACCCTCCATGCATTTTCCAAGTAACCCTTTTATCCCACATGCATGGGTGATTGAGTGGCCATGGGTTTTAAATAAAAGGGCGCTGACTATATTACATTGACTTGATAGCCACTTTTGTTGGTTCTGTGGAAAGTATAATGGGCATGTGGATTGCTTAAGGCAATGTGTGGATGCCATGTGTGGAGCTTGTGGCTAGGATGGAATGTGCTTAGGTGTGACCGTGTTGGGAATGTGGCAAGGTGAGGTGGTAGTGCGAGTTGGCAAGGCATGTATAGTTTAATAAAAGTGTGGAAAATTAGTTCCACATGCATGTTGGGCTAGGAAATATGACATTTAAATAATAAGTTGTCTCCAAGATAATATTAAGAATAGGAGGAAAAGGCACCCCTTTTCAAAAAGAGTGTTTCGAACTTAATGAGGGCCCCTGACCAAGTAAATAATAGGGTCCATTTGTCTGAAAACGAGAGTCGAAGACCGGAGGAGAAAATAAAAAAACCCCAAAAACTTATTTTACACCTTTTTGCCACTTGTCGCAAGCTGATTGGTCCACTTGGCGAGTTTGCACGAGTCCATGTCATCTCGATACATGTGTGTTCATTTTTCATAGGTTGAGCCATAATTTCAGCGTGTGATAACTTTTGCATGTGATCTTTGTTTTCCACAATCCATATATCATTTGCAAGCTCTCGACATGTTCTTACATCTTGTAATGGTTTAGAGATAATTAGAGAACTTTTGACCACCCAAAATGTCCACTAGATCACTATGCAACAATTGTTATTACACAATAGACATTTCCCTATTAGAAAAAGTGGAATTATTGTTGACATCCGTATCAACATATCCGATACCATGTTTTAATATTGCATCACAAATTGAATGCTTTAAAACAATTTGTGATAATAAGAAAAAAATACAAAGCCCCTCGAAGTGGAATACCTACTCAACCAAAACATCATGGGCGTGATGATTTTCACGAGTGTGAGTTTGCACAATCTATTCATCCTCGCTTATTAAAATCTTTTGTTTACCAATCGAGGACTCATAATTTTCCTTACGTTCGGTTGAAATATCATAAGCTAAAGTTTAATCTTATCATCACTTTTAATCCTTCATCTCATGGCGGGAGTAGGTGGAATCAAAATTTATAGAGATCAAGTAAGATTAGATTGAAAGTTGACAATATTTCCTACCCGCCTTTTATAGACATGCCACAAACAACCTTTGCTCATATGATTTGTACATGTTTTCATGTAATTACATTCAAAGATGCCTCTTATTTTATAGGGTCAACATTTCCTATGATTTTTAGTTGGTGGTGGAGCTAGTGAAGAAGGTCTCTTTGCAAACTCTAGTATACTTTTACCCCTTGGTTGGAAGATTGTCAATTGGCGAGAGGGCATGGTGTATATTGATTGCAACGACAATGGAGCAAATTTTATTGAAGCATGGGTGTTGATAGATATTGGACTCACCAATATCATGATGGAGAACATAGGTTATGTTGTTTGTGAGTTTTGCTTTGAATGGTGTGATCAATATCATTGGTTTTAGATAATAATTATGTGCAAGTTGAATCTTTGGTTACCATTTCCCTACACATGGCAAGCTGAAACCTAGAACTTGATTATAACACTCAAATGTTAAATAAAAATTAAAAAAGAATAATAACATTAACTATTTACACATGAATCAAATATATATTTACTATAGGTGGTGAGAGTGGGGTCGACATCAAAACCACATAATGGCCATATGTCGAGGCATGGAAACATGAAAAGCCAAGTTATACGAACATCCGGTGAGTTGTTATAATCACCAAAGTGACTCATTGTATTCACTTTGGGTTATTTTTAAACACAAATAAACCTTGACCATAGTTAGCCCCAAGCATTACTAGCATACAAACACATAAATTAACACCCAACTCATTAATTAAATTGATATTTATATGGATAAGTGTTTCTCTATTAGAAAAGGTGGAGCTACTAACGATATACAATATCAACCACGTATCAAATGGCTTGTTTTAATACTCTCAACATAAATCAAACACTTCATAATAGTTTACGATCCTATTTCATTAACATGACTAATGAAATGTTTTGTGTTAAGGTGGAAGTGCTATGTAATCAATGTCAACAAAGTGAAACTAACACTTATAATGAAGATGTTTGTAGAATGAATGATGCATGGTGATTAAACTTGAAATTGAGCTGTAGTGAGAGAGAAAAAGATGGGAAAGTGTGAAGATGTGGTCGAGTCACAAGCTAAGTCAAAGTTGATGAACATGACATGATGCCATAAAGCTTGAGGTGATGGTTGAGGATGATGCAAGAAAGGAAAATTGAGGGTTAAAATTTGTACATACTATCGTATGAATTAAAGGTGTGATCAAACACGCTTTTGCCAAACCTTGAGTAATGCACATCACTAGAAAGTAATGGAACCAAGAGGTAAATATCAAAAAATGAACTTGGAATGGAAGACGATCAATAAGTGAAGGCATATGCGAAGCATGGATGTGAGGAAGAAAATCCATTCGAGTTACCTAGATATGTAGTTAGAACACACCTACGAACTCGAGGCTTATCTCCTTTATTGTGGTTCATCGCATTTGTCATGGGAAAGAGCTTGACCTCTCCACTTTTTACCTTTGGATGGCCAAACTACTTGTATCATTTCAATTGGTTTCCTCACCCACAATGTCTTGTTGATCTATTTGAGGTCATCAAATTATCTTGTGAAATGACATCTTTGCTTCGTATTGTACCCCTCGTAAATTCTTCTCTCAATGTTTAATTAGTGCAAAAATGACGGAAACAATTTTGAGTTGAATTCAAGATAATACAAAACACTCCTCATTGAATTTGTAAACACCAAACTAGAGAAGTTAACCCTTTGACCCGCTCGGAAGAGGTACGTGAAGCAATGTGATAATGTCTCTTTTGGAAGGGGAAAATATCATGCCTAGTTCTAGCATTGCAACATGTGAGGTGTTGGGAGAGTGTGGAGACGAGTGTTGTCATTGGTGTGCACAATGGAAATGATCTACAATGCCTTGCTCATGCTCGATAACCTATCCCGCATGGACGATGACCTTGTACACTAGGGTGCCCCTCCACCCACATCATTTCAATAAACTTGTGGCCATGCACGGAAGCGATGCGATCTTCAACCACATCGTCGAGGAAAATGGTGGGGTCCATACAGATAAAACATTTCCACTCCTTCCCCATCTACAATATCTCATGGATCTCGCCGTGAGGCCCTCCACTTGTCTTATGAGGTGGCATTTTCACTTCATGGTGTTCTACTTATAAGGGTGTCGATCAACATGATCCAAAACTCAAGTGGGTTTCAAAATTAAAAGGAAAGATAACAATTGTGCCAAATGAAAATAGAAAATATATCTTTGAGAAGAGATGTAATATGCTTAAAATTATCTCTGAAAAGAGATGTAAATATTGCTCAAAGATTGTAATTACAATAGCTACCTCCGTGAGGAGAAGTCTGATTTTCCCTTTCAGGTTACATATATTTATATACTAATTTTAGAAATATGAAAATACACCTAGAAGAATGTGGAAGGTCACCAATCTCGAGGGAGATAAGGTGGTTCATATTCTGTGAGTTACATAGGCGCCAATTTCACGAATTTACTATTTTTAGACAACATTACAAAAAATTACAATTTTTGGCCTTTAGATGTGGATTTCAGGGGTCAAACTTTGCTGAACAAAGTTTAGCACCTTTCCATCATGTTCTACACGTTCCAAGCTTTCTGTTGCATTTTGAATGGAGTCAATTGGAGCTACGGTGCAAAAGTTATGGTTCATGAAGTTGCTCCACTATAATGGCCACCGGGTCTTTATGCGGATCACAACACTATACTTAGCTCGTGTTTTTGTTAAAACCATGGAATAATATGTGCATATGCACATGCGCACACACGCACACATCTTATGTTTTTAAAACATTAGGGGGTGAATATGTGTACTTGTGTTTTTCTTTCTAAATCTTTAAGTAACACTAATGATTCAATTTTGTAAATATTACCATGGTATTTTCACAAGAAGTTTTTGATGGGTTGTGTGTGTCGGGAGTTAATGTCCCCTACATTCCTATGTATTTGATCTATATTTTATTAATAATATTTAAAGTTATGGAATTCGTTGCGACCCTTACAATATGTGACACAAATTATTCTTCATATACCATGTTTTTGTTATGAAGTATTTTCTATTTCCATTGCATTTACATTTTTGTCTTATATTGGCTCATGACTTATAATAATGTAATTTCATTAATACCAAAAACTTATAACAAGCCATATGCTAGTGACGTTTTAAGTTCTTAGGTAAAATGCTCACTAGGAGGAAGGTGAACAAATATGCAAGTTCTACAAAAGATAATAAGAACAATGTCAAGTCGGTTGTTGATCGCTAAGCAATAACAATGCTATCAATGACTTAGGCATTGGGAGTATTGCACAAAAAGGGCTTACATTCATATCTATATCTAGAGTACATTGCTTCAATGATTTATTTCTACTCCTCTTTCTCCTTCAAGTGGTTCATACAAATGACACATGGTCCATATGTGAATTTTCAAAACAAATAAGAGGCTCACCTACTTTCCCTTCAAATTTTTCCCTTCCCCTATAATTCTTCTCCATTTATCTCCTTCTTCATCACCTCACTTTCTCATGTAATGTTTTTCCTTTTCTTCTCCCTATCGACATATACATTGCACTACTTGCATACACATTATATGTTTACATGTTAATGTATTGTCTTGGGGATTTTGTGTTTATGTGGTCTTCGAGAGATGGATGAGGGATTTGAGTTGTTGGGTGCTTTCTATTGGGTTAACAATCTCCTTGGCTTTGCTTGGTGGAAACCCCTTCGAATCCACACGTGTTGTGCTCACCTCATGCCATGCGCGAGAGGATTTGTTGGAAATATCATCTAAGGCATAAAAAATAATAAAAATTCTAATGAATTTATCATCATTAGACAGTGGATGCTTTGATAAGTTTTTACTTCTTTCTTTTATAGATTTTGTGAAATTTTGTGGGATGGAAGAGTCCTGCTGACTTGTGATCTTGTGTAATAAAAATAAGACAAAACATTCCTCCCATCAAAATTCTAAGCATATGGTATTAGTCTAAAAATATCTCGTATGGTTTTATGTCCCACATCAAGATGCCAACTCCAAACAATTTCGGAAGAAATATTTATCATTCCTCAATAGCAATTACATGCAAAATTTCCTATTTATAAAGGCCATAAGGTTATTGTTAAGTGCAAATGATTTTCCCTCAAAATGGTGTAGGCTCAAATGGTTTTTATGTTATTATGTAAAGTAAAAATGAGTCACAAAGCATGTTGTGTTCTCGTGGAACCAAAAAAACTAACAAAGCATCAAAATTCTTAGAAGATGGTATTAGTCTAGAACAACTTGTCATACAATTTGAGGCAAGTTTTGTTTATCGTTCCTCACTATCACATGCGAGATAAAATTCCTTATTTGTAAGGGCCAAAAGGTTATTATTAAGCATAAGCGAATTTCCCTAAAAACGGCGTGGCCTCCAACTATCCACAAAACACAAAGTTTGACACTGCAAAAAGTAATTATTGACATTGGGAATATTGAATGACAACTTACTTCTAAAGTTACATCTAAAGAGCATTGCCTCAAGGATTTGTGCATCACATCCCCCTTTTCCTTCGTGTGGTTCACAACATTGACATGTGGTCCATATACGACTTACTAAAAGAAATAAGAGGATCACTTATGTTCCTTACATTAGTCAACTAACAACTTCAAGGCCATTATCTATCAACTTTTTAGGATTCTCCCCAACACGTGCAATATATTCTCATTGTTGAAAGGAGCTTCAAGCCTCTTCCACAACACCCGCATGTCATTTATCACCGCAACACCAACTTTCATTTGATACTATTCTTCAACACTTCATTTGTAGAGACCAATTGTCGCCTTTGAAATTGATCATTCAAGTACTACATGAATGCCAAAATCATATTTCATACATACTCTTAAATATCTACTCTTTTCCACACACAAAATGTAAATAAGTCACCTCTTTTATTGCTTGCGCCTACCGGTGTTGTGGCCTTTGACATTTATGCTTCCACCATACATTCATGCCTTCGCATACCCATCAAGGAAATAAAACCACTAGATGACCAATCCTTAATGACTTTTCGTAACTCCCTCAAGCATGTCTAATATGTTATGATTAATGACATGAGTTTCGTTGGTCTTAAATTGCTTGCCCTCATCAACTACCATCTTTGAGGGCTTACCTCCATTACAAAACATCCATGTTTGGTAACAAGTCTATCATTCTCATTGGTGACCTTGGCCAATTGCCTCTTGTTAAGAACATACCGATGTATGTTAATTACTCACATGGGGCAAACCTTGGAAGAACTTTCATATGTTAGTCACATTATAAACAATTTTCTATTAACAAGGCTACGACCTAACATAGGTCTCTTTTTGCCACCTCCTTAACATTAGAAATGTTAAACCCCATTCTGGAAGATTAGGAAAGCCTTATGTCTTGAATTGATGCTCAAAATTTCAAACAAGAAATAAATAATTTTAGTTCCTCCCCTTATTTTTTCACAACAAACACCCTTAATGACTCCCACAATCTACAAATGTTAAAATCATGAAATCATCCCATAGCTCGTTGTAATGCACAAATCATAGGGCACACTGTTTCTTGAGAAGGCGACGATGATCAACTACAACACAATACTTTTTGGAAACATCAAAAGGTTACGCTTATGATTAACCTATGAATTGAAGTGAGATTTGTTAATAACGCTATTGACAAAGTCATCAACATCGTCTACCATGCCTTTGGAACACCTCCATATCTCTCCCTATTTGAGATCATCAAATTTGATAGGTATATTGGGTCGTCCGGGGATGCAAACAACCCCTCCATGTTCCCGAGTCCTCTATTTTAAGAGGCAAACATAGTAAACTCCCTCTAAAATGGTTTAGGCATTGACGATCCATAAATCCCAAGAGCTAACACTGCAAAAAGCTATTATAGATATTTGAGGTATAGAAAGGCAAGACCTTACATCGAGAACACTCTCCAAAGTCCCCTTGCTTTATCACCTTCACATTTTACCTCCATTCTCATTCCAACACTTCTTTAAGATGTCTTGTGGCCCTTATCTAAAAATTAGAAAGGAAGAAGAAGATTGACTTGCTTTTCTTCATCAAGTGCCTCTATTATAACATCATTCTTCAAATCTCCCTCTTCTTTATCAACATCTCTCCTATTGATGTTCCTATTGCACTACCCTTGTGCAATTGCTAGTAGTTGGTAAACCAATCTCACACTAAAAATATGACCCAAACCCCTTTCACACCCAGTATACTCTAAAGCAAATGGAAAACCCAACACCTCCACTTTGCAAACTTAACGCGCTAGCCGGGTCCCATTGGCTTCGGCCAAGAAAGTGGGTAGCACCCACAATGGGCGGGCGTGGCCGCTATATTTTGAGGGGGTGGACAATAATCAGTGCCTCTTTTTTTGGAGGGTGGCTATGTGAATTTAATTGCGTTGCGTAGGTTCGGGGAAAGAATCTAGCGGCAATTTGACTCGAGTATTACCTAGTCACGGGGGCCAAATGCGGGCTAAATTTGGGGCGAACTATGCAATTTTGTTGTTGTCTTTCATAAAACCGGTATGATTCTCCACGTGGGTACGGGAAATACACCAATTTTGGTAGGATCCTCGGTGGAAGTTATCGATTTGGATCTAAAATGGCAAAACCCAACACCAAACAATCCAAAAAATAAATTAAAAAATGGTTTTTTTGAAGTGGAGACGGACTAAACTAGCAAGGAATAACGGCTATTTTTGGCCGGCTTGCCACGCAGGCATGACCTAGGCCGACGTGGATTGCCCGCCTGGCCCAAACTCGCTGTTGCGGCAAGTGGGTAATTGATTGGTTTAACTTTGGAGGAGAATAAGTATAGGGAATGATTAGACCGACCCAATTGAGGGGATGGTGCATTGATATGGATAACATGGACCGGATAGATTTGGTGGCATTTTAGTGTATGTTTGGCGGGAATACAGAGAAATCTATGATTCGAATGCCATCATTGATGGGCCGCCATGTGGGCGGGGGCAATTTTGAAATGGGGGCATAGAGATTCCCCTAGTAAAGAGTTAGTGGGAGTAGTGTGAAAGGAGTATGGTGTGAGGAGGATTCCATCTGGCAGGCAGGCAGCTAAGGGGACAACAATCTGATACCAACATTTGGAAATAGGAGACTTCGTCTATGTGGGTTTTTGTCCATGTTCTCCCATGGGATCATGATTTTGCCAGCAGGGATGTAAGTAACAGTAAGTAGACAGTAAAGAAAGAAAACACCCAGAAGCATACTAAGTCATGAAAGCTGACTCACATCACCTGCACGAACACATTCCCTAGTTGGGGAAAACTTGTTTTTTTCCAAATTAACTTTTCCTTTTGACAGTGGTCTGTACTAGATAACATGGCACCCAAGTGCCTTGGCTATAATCAATTCATTGGGTCCCTATACGAACCCCATGATGTGCGATATGATATCCTTTTTCTAAGGCCTGCCGTGTATTGGGTCGTGGGCACAAGTGCTCTATTATAATTATGCCCCTAGATCTACAAATCTTTACTTCTCAGCAAGCATCACTGCACAAATCTATTGCCTCTGTCTTCCACTTCGTTTTTCCAGTCATTACTTCAGTCCCTGAATCTTTAAGTTCAAACCTTGGGTTTATAGATGCAATCAAGTACTACTTAGGAGTTTGAGTGTTTTATAATCTTTACTCAGATACTGATTTCATAGCCGTTTTAGGCAAATTTAGGAAGAGATGGATATCCAGTGTTCCCAAAACTTGGATGATGGAGAACTATGGCTGCCGGCTGATTTCCTAAGTGATGAAAGCCCCCAAAGGAAATAGTCATGCGCACCAACATCAATAAGCCTCAAATACCCTCCGAGTTTCCCTATGAGTGGAACTCCCTTGGGCTGCCTCTGGATTCCTCATCTTATAACTCCCCTGTGGAGTCAGTTGTAGGCTCAACTGAAACAGAGAGTGACGAAGAAGATGACTACATAGCTGGTTTAGCACATCAGATTGCTCATTCCATGCTTGATGATGACGAAAACAGTTACATGGCTCGTGATGTACAGTGGGCATCCAGGCAGAACATCCTTGACACAGGCAAGGTAGTGTATGCCGAAGTTTTCTATTATGTACCGGCTTGTTTTTCTTGAATCTTGATCATATTCATGAGACCTAATTTTCTTTGTTGTGCTTTATTTACAGTCAAATACAATGGCCAGGTCTCCACAATCCATCTTGTCTGCGGTGGGTAGTTGGTCTACAGCGAGCTCTAAGGGGCCTTCACAGGTTTCATCCCCTCCTACCACTCCCTGACAGAGAACAGCGATGCATGGGATTTGCTCTACGCAGCAGCTGGGGAAGTGGTGAGGCTGGAGATGGATGGTTTTAAGCAAATATCACCAGCACAAATACATGCTCAAGGAGTCCTAGGAGCTGCTACAAGGCAAAACACCACTGCATCACAGCCTTCAACTTTTTCAACAAGGACTTCCAGACCAGAAGCTCCAGCTTTTCAGGATTCCCATCCAAGGACAGAACTTACGCATCTCAAACACTCCAAAGAAGTTCGAGTGACAAGACCAGGGAAGAAGAGAGGAAATTACTTCCTCATCAAGTAAGTGCTTATTCAGCTTGTTTTACTATTCTGTTGATTACAACTAGATTCTGAGGGTAAGTGGGTAGTGTTGTTAACAAGTGCTTCTATTTTTTTCCCTTAGCAGTACAGGCATCCCAAAAACACCAATACATCTGTATGGGGAAGGCAATCAAAACCCACTCAAGTTCAGCACTTGCAACACAGGCCAGGCACTAAATCTGGTGTTGGCAACCGGTCTTTAAAGCCTGTTGACTATTCGGCTCCATGGCCTCCCCTGCAGCAAGCCGGTGGGTCTGGCATGAGAGCAGTTTTTCTTGGACCAAACGGCTCTGGAAGAGAGTCTGGAGGCACTGGTATTTTTACCCCGGCGTGTGGGTAACAGCTCTGATTTAAGAAGGAAACCAGGTAATAGTTCTACTCTAAAATGGGCTCTTATTAACATGATTTGGTGGTTGTGCCTTCTCACGGGAAGGGTTGATGGAAAAATTTCAAACCAGGGTTTTCAATGGGTCATATGAGTAAGGTTTATATTTACATGCTAGGTTTCATGGGTTTATTCAAAGCTAGGCTTTGGTGGCCTTAACATGGACCTGTTTGTTACATAGTTGGATTTCATGGGTGACATATTTTTTCAATTAGATGTTTTATTTTTGTAATTTTGCCCATGGTAACAAGTTTGCAATAAAAAATTTGTTCTTTGGTTTACTGTGTGGATGCGAGCCAGGTTGGAGTCTTATTTTTGCTTCTATTTATATTCCATGGTTTGATTATAGCAAAGTTGCTTGCTTACATATTTTAGTTCTTTGACACTGCAACATTGTTCACAGTTGTAATATTTCTAAGTTGCTTTCCTATTTTGTTTTTGGTATTGTCATGCTTGGATTTACTTCGTTGCAAAGTTTTTCCTGGTATTATACATGGTTAGTCCCAGCGAAGTTGTCCAGAGTTGTATTGTATATGAGGTGGTTATTTTTCTCTCTTTTGTATTGTTCAGGGTTTTGATTGTAAAGGGGTTGCTAGCATGCTTTTTTCATTGATATTGTTCATGGTTGGATCTCTTAGATAGGTTGCTGTTTGATATCAAATTTTGTTCCAATCATGTTGCAATCAAAATTTAGCTCTTATCAGGTTGCAATCGAAAATTTGCGCTTTGTTATAGTTCCATGGTTAGATTGTATGGTGAAGTCGCTGTTATATTTTGATTTTGACATTACCACATTGTTTATGGTTGTAACATTTCCAAGTTGCTTTCATTCATTTTTTGCATTTTGGTGTTGATCATGCTTCCATTCTCTTTTGATTGCTATCATGTTTTTTTCTGGAATTATTCATGTTTAGGTCCTAGGAAGGTTGTATTGTATTGTATTGTATCATATTGAGATTGCTGTAATTTTTGTATCTATTGTATTGTTCAGGGTTTGATTCTAAATAGGTTGCTAGCTTGCTTTCTTCATTGATATTGTTCATGTTTGGATCTTAGATAAGTTGCTGGTCATGTTTTGCTTCTATCAATGGCTAGTTTTTACAGAGTTTCTCATCCTATTTTGTTTCTTTAGTAGTGTTTGGGGCTAGATCCGACCTAGGAGCTGTATATTTGGCTTTTGGATGTTTTTAATGGTTGGATCATAGCTGAGGTTGCTGTCATTTTTGCTGCATTGATGATGCATGTTTTTGTCTTATATGTTCTATTTGTTTGTAATGAACATGCCATGTGCATTGAATACCTTACCATGTGCATGGAATAACTTGTCAAGTTTATAGCTGAGGTTCAGTCCTTTTCTCAAAAGTGGGTTTTGTATGTTTTATGGGATCTGTAACCATGGTTTGTATTTTGCAGCTTGTTCCACGGTTCTGTTGCCCTCTAGGATTGTGCAGGCACTGAACCTCAACATCGAAGACATTAATGCTCAAACAGGGTTGCAGTGTAGTATTTCTCACAACTATCGTGGTAAGTTATAGTCTGCCATGTTTGTATGTTGATCTTAGCTTTTGCCTATTTGAAGATTCTATTCTAGTTATTTTGATTGACTGGTTTATGTGATGTTGCAGATGCCTTGACATCAACAAGTGCAACTCATCCAACCGCACAGTACGTGGGGAAACCTATCGATCATTGCAAACGGAATGGATACTCTGAGCACCAAAATAACACTTTCTATCCGGTCTCTTCTCAGATCCAGTCAGTACCGGCAGAAATTAGCTTACCTCAGGAATGGACTTATTAATATTCACCCACTGCTAATATCTAATGCTTTTTTAGAATTTTCAAATACTTTCTAATCTATTTGATTGAAAAAGTAGGAGGTCAGGATTGTTTTTTGGGGGTGGTACTGGTACTATTCTGGCTGGAGAATAGTCTGTTAGTTTTAATTTTGTAAAACACATAGTAGAAGTGACAGGTCATGGATGGAGGCTTGTATTTTACTTGTTCCATAGGTCACCAAGTTTTTATCTGGTAGATGGGTATTGCCTTAAGATGGGCTGTACAGTATCAAAATTCGCTGGGATAGATTAATTTGGCATTGTTATAAGCATCATTGCATCAGAAAGGTGCTAGTGGGGCACCAGCAAAGTATTATCCAATAATGTGGCATGTTTCCAAGATCTCGGTGGAAACAGTTATTGCATTTTGTAATAAATCGAATATAATGAAATTCATTACAGTTTGTTTATTTATTGCTGTTGGCGTAAATGGCGCGTGGAAAAATATAAATTGTTTTGGAAGCATTGGATCTCTGTATCCAATGACTTCGTTAAAAGAATCATTTGCCTGAACTCCTGTTTCTGCATTTCTTAAGAAATAATCATTTGCCACTGACACGTTTTACAAAGCAGGAGTGATAATTTTTTTAAAGTAAAACTATTTGTCAAGATTACTCAGTGTAATCTGGTACGTGGTGCCACTCGGCAATCAGTTATAAAAGTTCTAGGAAATTACAACTATATGCCCACCCTTTTGGGGACATAAATTCTTTCTATGTTTTAATGCAGTGTATTTCTTGAAATGACTGAGGACCTCGAAGAGATTCAATTTTATTTTTACAGGGTTGTTATCAGACGAAAAGAAATGGAAAATTGGACCCATTTCCTTACGTCTGATTTTGTGGGTCAAACAATGGAATTGCATCCTCCCAAATAGAATGGCACGGCAATGTTGTCCTCCATGCCTCTTTAAGACTAGGAGGCTTGTCTAATATGCAGCAATTCCCTCTTTATCGAAATAATAAGAATTCCAGACTTACTGCTTCTAACAGTGACTTTTTTTAAAATATCCAGAAAAGGGGCTTCCTCAAGTATTTCTTGGTATGAAGTAGATCTCTGATGATTACATGTGCTTGTTCTTGAAAGGAAAGCAGCTGCTTATTTGGAGACTCTTCTTTTCAAACCTGATTAATCTGCAAATGGAAAGTAACCCTCAAACAGAAAAGTAGGGTGAAACGTTTCTGACTGATGAGCCAAGTACGTTTTCTTCTGTTATTCTTTTTCCTTAGGGAGCCAGTTTTACATTTGCAGAAGAGTGCATTGAGGCCATAATCTGTATGTTTGCTAACCCTAAAGGCTCAAGCCTATGATCCATCTGACTTATTTGGAGACTCTTTGAATTTTCACTGCTCAAAATCGGATCTGCAGGCTGACTTGGTGTATAAGAACAACATGGATAAATTTGAAGTAATCCTAGGGCCCTCAAACATCTGGAACTGTGAACTTGGAGAGGGTGACCAACGTTATGTACATCTTCTGCCTGATGAAATTGTGAACGTTATAGCAGAATGCCATATACTAAACTGTTATTATTTTTCCTTAGGGGAGTACCTTTTTAGAAAGAGTTATACAAATGTTCAGAGTTCTTTGGGAGAATAGAGGACTGGTTCATTGAGGCCATAAGAAGCCTAAGAAAGGGAGGATGCGTTTGCTGTATGTTTGCTAACCCTAATCATGCTCAAGCAATTACAATATGGCACCTGAGTCATTTGCAGACGGATCTGTTATCGACAGGCAATGGAGCTTTGAATTTTCACTCGGAGCTCAAAATATCTATGTGGGTTAAGCTCCTTGAAATTGCTATGCAGTTGGGTCGTGTGATTTGGTGTATAAGAACAATGATAAATTTAAAATTTGACAGCCTCTGTTTGCATCCTAGGACTTGTGTTGAAATGGACCTCACACAAACCTTTTTCGGAAGCTGTGAACTTGTTGGACCAGGATTTGAAGTTACGCAACTTGAAAGAGTGAATCTTGAAAGGAAATTCAAGATCCATCTGAATAATTTTCTGTAAAGTGCCTCTCCTAAATTGGATCTGCCTCAAAACGGAGCTGCACAAATGGAAAGCAACTTGTCAGAGCATCTGGATTGCAGGAGAGGGCGATCAGCTATGACCTAAGTGAGGAACGTTGGAGAAGGTGAAGTATGAAAATCTTCTGCCTGATGAAATTGCGAACGTTATGGCAGAATGCCATATACCAGAACAGTTATTTTGTTTTTCCTTCAGTGAGGCGGTTCTCAGCAAGAGTTCTACAAATGTGCAAAGCTTAATTGGGAGAATAGAGGCTGGTTCATTTAGGCCCTAGGAAATGGACGAATTTCCTGCATGTTTGCTTTTCCCAACCATGTTCAGCCAGTCCTACAGTATGGCACTCGAGTCATTTATAGACGGATCTGTTATTAACAGGTTTGGAGCTTTGAATTTTGCATAGAGGGTCCATCCAAATCCAAATACCCTGTTGGTTGAGTTCCCCTTCCTAATCTTGCTTTTTGAACATTCCTTAAAGAAATTGCTAGCGGTAGGGCCCCACAATTTGGTGGAAGAACAACAATGATAAATTTAACGACCTCTGGTTGCATCCTAGGGCTTGTGTTGAAATGGACTTCACACAACCTTTTTCAGATGCTGAAACCTGGACCAGGTCTGTTATGAGCTTTCTCAACAGGTCTCGAAGTTATATCTTGTAGCTTTCTCAACAGGTCTCGAAGTTATGCACTTGTAAGCTTTCTCAACAAGTTAATCACAAATCCAAATACCCCATCTGTGTTGAGTTTCCCTTAACCTTTGCCATTTGAACATTCCCTAAAGAAATTGCTGGGCAGTTGGGTCATCTGATTTGATGTAAGAACAACAATGATAAATTTAGCAGCCTCCATATGCAATCCTAGGGCCTGTGTTGAAATGAACTTTAACAGGCGCTAGGATGCTTGAAACTTCTTAGACCATTTTTGAAGTTAAGCAACTCGTAATCTCTCTCAACAAATCAAACATGTTTTTATTGAAGAATAGAAAGGCCATCTTATACAGGAGCAACATAATCCTAAAACCAAAAGCACAACCCTTATTATGAGCTCTCCTGCTCAGGGTCTAGGACTATCTCACAGCTTAACAAGCAAACGTTCACCCTCAGCACTACACCTTCAGCTTCAGCTCCTTCTGATAACATTCATGAAATTATGAGACAACCTTAGGTCTTGTCATCATCAATGGTCATGACAATCATCAGTCTCATTAACTCCCACACAATCAGATCATGACAATGCCAAACCTTCAAACATAGATGTTGATGATGGTTATTCGTAAACAATAACAACGATCTTCACAAAGCCCTCCTATATTTTCTTCTGACCCTTAGATAACAATGATCTTCAGCCTTTTGAGGGGATACTCATCGAGTCTCAAGGCACAAGTTATCACCATTTGGCTACATTTATAATTCAAATAAAGTAGAGTTTTAACCCATTGCCTTGAATAGCAGATTTCTTGCTCTCACGAATGGCAATGTCAATAATGTTTTGTCCCAATGAATTGCAAAACACTATCTTGGAATGGTATGGGTTTTCCTTTTCAGAAAGAAGATACCAAGTTCGACAGACTTTCATTGATCACACTCCTAATATTCTTTTTTACAAGAGGTTAAATCAACCGAGTCAAAGTTCCCTTTGCATTGAAATGTATCTCAAAAGAGTTTCTATTTTTACTAGCATCTCATGCAAATGTTGGGGAGGTGCAGTAGTAGTTCTTGCACCTTCTGGCTGTAGAACTCAATTTTTGATAAAGGAGAGGATCCTCAAATCCTTCACATTGATGTCGTTGGGTCACCTTGATGCTTTATAATAAATTCATTGGTTTATGCTCTCTTAATGATCCAAATGACAATGTTTCTAGAAACCTATTGGATGGGAAACTGCCTCCCTCAAGTAAATTGGATCATTGGTGGTGATTTCAACATGGTGGGACTAACAATTGGTTGTTCTTGGGGTGGCAATCATTGCTTGTCTCACTCTGATTTCGATGCATGGATCATATGTTGAAACACTTCAGGGATTTATGACCCCTTAGTGGGTAGTTATCCTACACATCATAATTGTTGGTTTACTTGATCCAATAATAGAATAGGTTCAAAAACAAGACTCAATAGACATAATAGATTTTACCAAGCCACATCTTATTTCCTACCCGTTTCATCTCAAGGGATTTTAGGTTCTCAAGACCTCTCTCTACCACCCTTTCTAATCATACCCATGTCAAAATTTCTATTTCTTTGTCCATAGATAATCATTCAATTTGTGACCCCCTTCTAAACTTAATATTTTCCATCTCGAGAATCCAATTTATCTTCATGCTCTCTTTTCCTCTAGGGTTCATAACCTAAACCCAAACATGGTGAAAGCCACATTGAATGGTGGTGCCTTATGCTTTCCAAATGTAATACCTTTCTCGAGAGAATTTAGCATATTGATAGCTAAACACAAGAAGTGGAAAGAACATGTCTTGAGGACCTAACTTATTGATAAGAGGGCTACCTTGAGGCTTAATCTTGGAAATCTCAGTCTACCAAAAGTATGACTTCTATTGAGACAAATCTTAGAGAATTTGTTCTATATAGGGAAATGAGCTAAAATCAAATCTTGCCTAAATTGGACCAAGGAGACAAGAACTTTGTATTCTTCCTTATGTACCTCAAGCACATAAAAGAGAGCAAATTCTTACTCTTCAAAACTTAGAAGGCAAAGTTAAATCTACCATTCATGTTATAAAACAAATTCTATTTTTACATTATGAAACCATGTTCCAAAACTCATCGATTGAAGATGTTGGTCACTTTGATCTCGATAGAGCAAATAAAACCACATCCCCCTCCAAGTGTTTCAAGAAGGTAGCCAAGGGCTTGATTGCTTCCTCACTTGTGATGAAGTAAAAGAGGTTTTCTATACACCATATTTTTGACACTTGCTAACCATTTCTTTTGTGTAGGGGTTGCTAATGCATTCTCCTTTTGAGCGGGTGCCTTAAGGAGTTGTTGGGATTAGGGTATGATTGGAATTGGTCATGTGGGCTATAAGATTACATCATTTTAGAGATGCCACTATCAACCTTAGTCGCCCTATATATGCCTCATTTCTTCCCTTTGTTCACACATTGCACTCATTATGTTCACTTGTCCCATTATGTTCACTTGTTTCCTCTTGTTGCACGCTATTATCCATGCTTTTGGTCATTACGGACCTTTGTCATTTTCCCCACCGATCTTTTGGCCTCCACTCATGTTTTCATCATTTGACCTTAGGGTTTCTCCCAAGGCTGATACCATCGCCCATGGGTGATGGCCCCTATTTGGTTTTGCCATGGTTGACAATCGCCCATGGGTGATGGTGTCTCGTATATATCATCACCTTGTTATTTTCACCAATTGACAATCATTTTCTCACACTTGTACTTGCTTTTGCTCACACTATTTCATACAAATTCACATTTATTGATTGACTTTAGAGTCTTGGAGCTTGCCTCTTTTGCGTTTGGATCACCATAGTGAATTAGGATTGGAGATTTTCTTGTTGAGCTTTCCCCTTTTCCATTCATAACGATTCTCTCTCTTGGTGCTTTATTGTTTAAGGTAGGATTATGCATTAGAGTCACACACACATGCATGTGAGTATTTCTAACTCTTTTTAGTCCTTCATTTTGTATATATGTGCTTGTTATTGGTCATTCATTGTTATAGGCTAGAGTAGATGTATGTTTGCTTTAGTTTATTGCATTGTCTTATTGTTACTATGCCCCTTGGCTTTATCCACCCCTTGGTTGTTTCTTTCTCTATTTTAGAATCCTAGTAGGGTACCTATGTTTATCTTATTTGTAGGTCTTGGAAACCTATAACCATCTTAGGGATACTATCCTAGGGATAGGGCTACTATCATCTAGATTTACAACTTCAACGCTCCTTGATCACCTTTGTATTTACATGATGTGGCCGGTCTTAGATTGAATCCCTTTATTTAAGAACCCAATTGGGAACCTCTCTTTTACCCGTCATACACTCTAGTGAACCGATGTGAATCTTACTCTCCATGCCCTTCATAGGATGACACCATCGATCATCTTGTTATTCCATGATTGATTGTGCCTAAATCTTCTCATCGTAAAGATATCCCATAGCCGAATGCAATGTGGTAGAAATTACGGGGATTGACCCTAGGAGATTATTAAAAATATGAACAATAACAACTCTATACACCCAATAAAGGAGAGTTGTTCCAAGTCTCTCAAGGCATGAGTCTTATGGAAGAAACAATTTTGAAACCTCACTCTAAACCGATAGATCATCACAAGTTGCATTAGCGACCTCTAACATGGAAGATAAATTGTTAGTAACAAATATGAAAAGATAAAGCGTGAAAAATTAGGTGTATACATATGCCCTAACCATTGATTACCGCATGTTGTAATAGCGAAACATGGGGTAGTTAGCGAAAGAACGATACATAACACTAAAATCAAAAGTAGATGTTGAAAGTAAATAAAGGACTAGTTGAAATGAAATATACCCATTAATGGGCACTGATAGTGTCATTGTCCTGCCACGTATGGGCGCAATCCATCTTCTTTAGAGCCCGGAGAAGTAAAGCGAAAGAAAACACTAGATGATCATCAATAAAATAAGACATAAATCACCTAGCTAGGGGCCCATGGGATGGATGTCGTGTCATAGGATCATAGAGGTAAGGTGTCATAGTGTCAAAGCCAAGCGACGGGGCAGCAATCTTTGAAAAGCGCAAAAATCTTATGGTAGAAGCTACAAAGAGGTACTGTCATAAAACCCAAAGGTGCAAATAAATAGAACATGGATGATTAGCCCAAAGGGTAAATAACAATGAAAATTGCAAAAACCATGAGGTAGATGTTATAAGAATAAGAGAGGTAAATAGATCCAAGCAAGACTATGAGCCTAAGCGAGGATGCACAAGACCGTGGCGATCCCATAGGAAAGGCTAGGGTAAATCGAAGCCAAGATGTTGATTGTGTTGTCATTGTTAAAGAAAAGGAGAAGGTTGATGAAGTCATGAATTTGAAAAGGAGAGGCAAGAGATGGTAACTGATGTACCGAAACTCTCAAGCTCCTTTAAGCGTGAAACTTTTTGAGGAATTGAGCATTTGTTGGTTCTTTGAAGATGTGACCTTCATTGGTTTGAAGGTGATATGTATTAGGACCGATGATATCTTTGATGAGGTAGGGACCCCACCATTTCGAGCATATTTTCCTTCTTTGTCATGGGTATAATCAAGCTTGAGGACAAGGTCACCACGTCGAAATTATGTGGATGAACAAGTCTATGATCTTTGCGTGGCCATGCACTATTTTTGCTTCTTGTTGGTGAGAAAATTTGTCGATATGACAAATTAGGTGTCTCCACCAACGCGTTCACGAGGCTACGCCCCTATGCATTGAATGGTGCAACTCCATTATTGAATGTAAACTAATCTAATCCTATCTAAATGTTGTGGGTTGGCCAAATAGGTTAGGGATCACATAGGAACACTCCATTGAACTGTGACAAAGTGTTTGTATGGGGTACAAGGGAGGAAATTGCAGCGATGAGGGGTGAAGGAGATAAATTAGGCAATGGAGGTTATTGTTGTGAGTAGGCCAATTGCAGAGTTCACACCAATAACCGAGTAGTTCAACATTCAATATAGAGGAAAGCAACAATGAAGCTATTTAGTGAGATGAACAAACCCAGACACAAAGTTCTTAGATTCATTTATCAAAGATACAAAGTTCTTTCGGATCACCATGCTTGCAAAGTGCATAAGAGAGAAATAGAGGAAACATGAGAAAGGGAAAATGGAAGAAAAGTAGCTTTCATTTCTTGTGTAGTGATGAGTACAAAACATCAATCAATCTACAACAATTCACAATTGCTACGAATACTAATTTTCAAGTTTTTTGAAATGGAGAAGCTATTTCAATTTATAGCAATGTGAATTGACCTCTCATCTCCCTCACATAACTCTTCACGTTCATATTCCACTTGTGACTTTTCATTTGCCCCTAGAAGAGACAAATTAAGTATTTCTCTTATAATTTTGAGAAAATACTTTTACAATTTACAATTTGGGTTAAGTGCACCAAGTTGGGAGGCCAAAAGGGGGTCTTAAGTGGACATTTTTTTACGAAAAATAAAAATCTTCAACTTCCAAGTTATTTGAAATAATTACACTCAAAATTGGAAGATGTTATAAGAACATGAATTGTAGCATTTTGAGTCTAGTTTCTAAGCTACTATTTTTTTTGAAAATGGTTAAGTGTAAGTGGGTTAAATATCTAAAATACCAACATGTGCTCTTGTTTTTGTTAGATATCATAGTAGGACGATCATCATGCCCCCATTTTTGAGCACTATTTAGTATTTTTGAAAACCCTTTGGTAGAAAGATAGATAGGAGCATCTAGTTTGTGATAGTATTTTTTTATAGATTTTTTGTGAGTATTTAATTTTTTTATGATTTTTCAAGCACAAAGATTTTAAAATTTGAAAAATAAGAGATAACCGACCATGCCCCCTAACTACCTAAAAAATATCAAAAATTAGTTTTTTTAATATGTGTAGAATTAGTCCTAGTTTGTGACTGTATATATATTTTTTCAATTTGGATGAGCGAATCAAAAGATACACGATGAATGATAGACGTGTATAAATTCAAAAAAATAGCTATAAAAGACATAGTTAGAAAACAATAAGTATGAAAACCTTATACTAGTTAGAAAAATTGAAAAATCATATATTTAGAAAGAGGATAGTTTTCTTGATGTCGTAGGAATTTTTTTAATAAATGTGTTGATCATTTTTATGGGATTTTTAGTTGAGGAAGACAAATTTTAGCATTTTTTGTTGAAAACATGTAGTTTGTTGTGTTTTAGCAGGTCCACGCCTCAGGTTTGGGGATCCAAACTTGATCTAAGGCAAGAGCTTTGGGCTTTGGAAAATTGTAGAAAGGAAATGTGAGCGCGTTTCCTTTTTTTACACATTCCCTTCCCTCAACATCCTTTTCCACCTCTTTCACATGATTTCTATCCCCACTCTATTTTTTTCTGCATATTCTTGTACATTTCTGCACAAATTTTGAGTAGTTGAGGTTATCCCCTACCCCACTATCTATATTTTTTCTAATCATGGGGGATAAAAGTCAACGTAAAGACAAGAAGAAGGTCAAGAACAAGACACTAGAGAAATTAGAAGAGGATAGAATAAAGAAAGTGAAGTGAATGTGAAAACTTTGTGGAGGGAAAGGTACATCTATTATGTCAAATGTACCGATGTTTTAGAAAATGATGATGAAATAAATAATGAAATTGAGGAGAATAATAATTTTGCAATGAGTATTGATAATGAATTGAATGATAATGTTATGGATAAATAATTTGGTATGAATGATAATATTGAACCTTTACCTGAGATTCCAAATGTTAATCCTGAAATTTACATGGAAACACTTGAATGAAGAAATTAATCTTGATAATGAATCTTTACCTCTAAGAACACCTGCTTCCATTTTGCATAGAAAACCCATTCACTTAATTGAAATTGATGAAAACATTATAAAACTAATGCCTAACAAAATGTCTGAAAAAATGTTAGAAGAAAAGCTATGACAATTTGGGATAATTAATTTGAGAATTTAAATGATACACAAAGATGTCAATTATTTGTTACGTTGATGAAATTAGTAAGATGAGACCTACAATGAAGACCCTAGGGTTAAAACATCTAATGTTGATGATCGAAATACGACAATTGTTGAAAATATACATAAAACATACCATATTGTAGGTGTGTAAACAAACTCTCCAAAGATAATAATGCTACATGACGTGCATTTACTAATTGTATAGTAAGTGATAAAATACTTAATAAACTTTTGATTAGAAAAATAAGTAGAGCCTTGAAATTAAATAGAAAACACTAATGAAAGCAATGAGAAGAGGCAAAAGTCTTGAGTCACCTGATAATACTAACTATTGAGCATTCTCTAAGTAGCTCCCACGGAAAGACAATGATGCATCTAATATTCTAAAATAATTAATTATAAAGTTTTGGAATGAGAACACAAGGGTGTCATGAATAGAAGAAATACAATTAAAAAAAGAATAGGTTCTTGTAATTATGAAGCGCATGCAAAATATTTCTTGGATATGACTCAAACACAATTGTTCTCTAAGTTTAAAAAAGAAAATCCAGAAATTAACATTGGTCAAATATTTTTTGAAATGAACAAACCCTTTTATGTGAAAATCAATCACTCACGTACCACTTGTAAGCATCATGTTGAATTTTTAATGCATTATGATTTTTTTGTCAAGTACATCTTGTTTTTCATCTTGACATCATATTGCATGAGTGTGGATTAAATGTTCCACCAAAATTTGTAAGGGAATTTATTTCTACGATATTTTGTGAAATGTCAATTGGTAAATTTTTTAATAACAAAATATGTTTAGATGGAATGTGTAATATATGTGGTGGCTTGCCAAAATTAAAAAGTTGTATCCATGAAAAGAAGTTTCAAAAAATACACATTCAATTAAAATAGGAAAAGAATTAGTTCTTGTTTCAAAAAATATACCTATATTAGAATATAAGAGAGGTGAACTTGTTATTAATACTCTTCTCATGGATACAACTTTTCAAGTCACTTTGTAACCTATATATACTCTTCTCATTGTTGTGACTTGCATTCATCCACATAATATTCTACATTAGTGATGATCGAGTTATAGTTTTATTTTCCATATTTTAATTGTAACATTGTTATTGATACTCTTCTCATGGATACATGGAGTTTTTCATGTCAAAACCTATATTATGTGGAATGAAAATAAGAAGAAGTCAAATATGTGCTAAAACAATGGTGGATGAATGGACTTGTAGACCTCAAGACTCCACTCGACACATATCAAGTTCCACGAGTATTACAACTTACGTGCATGACATATTTTTGTATATCATGCATTGATTTTATGTGGAATGAATGTGAGTCACAACAATGGGCGGATGTCTTCGGATCATATGACAACATCACTTGACTTTGACTAAGTTTGTAGTTTAGTGCAACAAGGTATATATATGTCATGTTCTAAATTTATAAATTATTAAATGATAATCTTTTAATGTATTTTAAAATTGATTTGAGTTTTACTTTGTGATACAGGGCATGTTTTTGCAATTATTGCAAAAAAATTTAACGAAGAGGGAACAAACTACTTCTTGTCTTGTTGTGTAGAGACAATTGACTTCCACGATTCATGATGGTGAAAACCTTGAGTATCTATTGGATCGATGTGGTAGTCACGAAATTAGCTTCGAAGATATCCGATAAAAACAAATACTTGGTTGTTTGAAGACTATGAAATACATAGAAAGATATTTCACTATTCACATTTGGTTCTTGCAACAAATATTCAGTTGATCAAATATCGAGGTAGGCCATCAAACAAGAATTCTCGAAGGTTCATGAATCAAATCATGAAGAAATTTTGCTATTGTTAAGAGTAGAGTTGATGCTTTTGGTTCATTGGATTAAATTTCTAAAGGCATGTTCATTTAAGATTCGATATACATGTACATGAATTTAATTTGAATATTTACTTTAATGATTTTATTTTTTTGTAGGTTTTAAATTTAATTGCTTACTAACATGTTTACGTAGGTTAGTGGTGCCAAAAAAGCTTCCACCTTCATATGGTTGGCATTGTTAGTAGATAATTTATTATTCTTGAAGCTAAGATAAGCTAAGAAAATACAATATTGGAAAAAAACAAGAAGCAAAAATTATCATTTCATCACCTATACTGTATGAAAAATATCTTCTTACAATTGTCATTTCACCACCTATATTGTATGAACAATATCTTCTTAACATGTTTCCTAGTACTTGTTTCACATTTAAGGATTTTGGGCATCAAAACAAATCCTTGCCCACCATTTACCTGGCCACACCAATGCGTGTGCACATTCGGTTTGGTGCGGGAGCTTGTTTATAGAATATTGTATTAGACAACCTAATACTCGACTCACACCTGGACTATTCAACACTTTTGCAAACAATAGGACAATGAGAGGCCTGAATAGAGATGGAGTAAAATGTGACACACTTTTGTAGAGGGTACCAACGTGGAGGTGTAGGATTTGACGAGACCTTTCAAGGTGCCATGGTGATCGAGAAATCAACCGACGAACTTATAACACTTTTTGCTCTCAGGGATCTTAAGGGATTACGCCTGGGACGAAGTATTTTGGAAGTAAAGGCATCATTGGACACCAAAACAAAGCATTTTCAAGCATTTACCATGCCCACATGACACGTGTGTGTAGTATGTTCGGTCTTTAGGAGCTTCCGCTTGTAAAATATAGCATTGGAAAACTTTACACCGACTCAAACCTGGACTATTCAACACTTTTGCAAATAATAGGACAATGAGATGACCGAATTGAGATGGAGAAAAATGAGATAGGATTTCGTAAAGGGTACCAAGCGTGGAGGTATAGATCTCGACAAGACCTTTCAAGGTTCCACGGTGACCGAGAAATCACCCGGCAAACTTATAGCATTTTTTGCTCTTAGGGCTCTTAAGGGACTACGCCTGGACGAAGTATCCGGAAACACCGACACCGTTAGCACTAAAACGAAGCCTTCCCAAGTGTTTACCATGATGCCATGATGTGTATGCGCACTTGGTTCGGATTCAAGGAGCTTCCGTTTGCAAAATATAGCATTGGACAACCTTACACTGACTCAAACTGGACTATTTGGCACTTTTACAAATAATAGGACAACGAGATGACTGAATTGAGATGGAGGAAACGAGAGAGAATTTCGTAGAGGGTTCCAACATGGAGGTGTAGGATTAGATGAGACCTTTCAAGGTGTCACGATGACCGAGAAATCAACCGGTGAACTTATAACCTTTTTGTTCTCAGGGCTCTTAAGGGACTACGCTGGACGAAGTAGCCCTAAGCACCGACACCATTGGGAATCAAAGCGAAGCCTTTCCAGAGCATTTACAAGCCACCTCAACATGTGTGCGTAGTCGGTTCAATTCTAGGAGCTTCGTTTACAAAATATAGCATTGAATAGCCTTATACTTGACTCAAAGCTGGACTATTCGGCGCTTTTGCAAACAATAGAACAACGAGAGGACCAAATTGAGATGGGAAAACCATGAAAATTTTTAGTAGAGGGTCCTAATACATAGGTGTAGGATTTGATGAGACATTTCAAGGTGCCATGGAGACCGAGAAATCAATCGAAAAATTTATAACACTTTTTGCTCTTAGGGATCTTAAAGGATTACACCTGGAAGCACCGACACCATTGGGCACAGAAATGAAGCCTTTCCAAGTGGATAACTCAACACATGTGTGTAATCGGTTTGGTTCCACGTGTGTACATGCTAAATTTTCTAAGATAATTGAAAGAAACTAATACCTAGTAGTCTCAAAGCAAAGCTAAATATACCATTAACATCATGATAAGAGCTTAAGGAAATTAACTATCTTGCATAAACATGAATTAAATCACCTAATGCTAACCATTCCTACTCTTTTAATGTATGATTACTTCTAAACATGAGCCTCTTTAGATCATGAGTAATCAAATTTGTGTTGATCTCTAAAGAGAGGGAAGGATCTCACCAAGAAATGGCTACAAGGCCATACTTAAATCTTCCTTTCTACTCAACAATGGTAGAATGAATGCACAAGATGAATTAGTTATTCCAAAATAATGGAGAAGGATCTTATCATATGTCTTATATGAAATACTAGCAAAATTATGGTGTAGGTGTGAAAGAATGTAGGAGGGTCCTTTATATAGCTTTCCTATTTGGGAGAAGCTTGCAAACTAGTGCATGTGGGATAAAGGATAAAGTAGATTTAGAAGAGATAAGCTTGATTAGAGGAATTAACAAGTGATTAACAACTCATGGGAGTTGGGGTGCTTTAATTAATCAAATAAGATTAATTAATAGGCTAGGATAAGCTTAGAAAGCCTTTAGAGATGATTTGGAGGGAAATGGGGTGATTTTGAATGGTTGGAAGGGGGTTTTAACCAATAAAAGGGTTTATTGATTAAATACAAGGGTAAATATGCTTAATTAACTAATAATAGCTAATTGTTCAATCGGAAGAGGATTATAACTAACAAAGTGTCATTAATTGGCATCCAGTGAAGTAAAGACTAGTTAATTAACGAAGTGTCGTTAATTGACCAAATTAGAGGAAAAAGATAAAATAGTTAATTAGCGAAAAATCACTAAGTATAATAGAAATGATGGGGAAAAAGATAATTAGCACAATATTAGTATTAAAAGCGTATAAGAATATTTTAGGTGTCTACATTTGCCCCTCTTTAGGGTGGCGTAAGCGATGCCACTTCAAAGATAATAGAAAATTATAGACAAGTCAATTTTGAAGGGATACCAAAAATAGTAGAATGAAGGATGCCCCTCGAGTGTCGATGGGGTGATGAAAAGGGTTGATTGACGATCAAAAAGAAGAATGTAAAAAAGAAGGGTCAACACAAACATGGTAGGTGAGTGTGTAAATATGAATGAGCAAAAGAAAATCCTAGTGTTTCAATAGATAGAAGAAACAAGGAGGGGGGATTAAAATAATACTTATTGCCCTAGGTGTAGTCATTTTATGTACCCTTAATACCACTTCTAACCCTAAGCACGCAAACCTATCACCCAATAGGTGTTGGGTGCTCACTCGAGAACGCGTGGCACCGAGCCCCTCCTTTATGTGAGCATTGTGAGAAGGAGGATGATTTGTAGAATGATAAGTACAATCATTTAGTTAAAATAAAAGTAGAAGGGGCAACTTATAGATTCACACATCAATGCATTACGAAACTTAATAACAATGTAAAAAAGCATATTAAACTAGATTTGATCCATGATAATCATATAACACAAGGGTTTGCACCCTTAGACATGATATATAGAATGAACCCTATATATATATTCATTGGTAGCCACATTACATTCAAAGGAGGTCATCACAGACCATACATCTTAAATAACAGAGACCCAACCCCTACAGATCTTTCCTAGCATGAGATCCTAGCTATACCCTCCCATTTGAATCCTTGTTATAGACCCTAATGCCATACAGAGGATTATTACATCCTTCATATCCCTCAACACTAAGTGCTCTAAACCCTAGCATTACTACAACATTCTATTACTCAACATTTTACTCTCTATGCATTCTCTTCTTTGTTTTGCGCCCTCCTTGCTTCTAAGCATCTCTTTTTATAGGATCAACACCCACCGCCATGCCTTCCCTCTAAGAAGATCGCATGCCAAGTGTCAATGTGGTCCTCCAATGGTGAATGCTTATCCCTTTACAAACTCTCCACTCTCTGTAATGATGTTTCCTAGGAATATTCCTTGTGTGGAATATCCTTTTCTTGACCTCAAGGTTCCAGGTTGGCACCTTATCCACTCAACATGCCTAGTCGGGTCACGTTTTCCTCAAGTGCCTCAAAATATCGAATATGGCTAAGTCCTTTGAACCTATGTTCTACCTTCCGTGCACCCTGGTTTCTCCTAAACCCTTATTAAACCTCTTTTTCCGCGCGCTTCTCCCCATGCACCCTTCTTCTCACTTGGTCTGCGCGCGCTCACCTTTTGGTACTTAGCCAATATTTCAAGGCCCAACACTAGGTGATACTGAAAAGAAAAATTTAGGATAAAAGAAAATGATACGAAAAAGGGTAGAGATGAAGAGAATGGAAATAGCTTTCATCCAGCTTAGCTCAATAACAACTTTGTTTCATCACTTTTCTCATGATCTACGTCACCGACTCTTTATTATATACAAACATACAACAAAAGTGTAAAATAACATGAAAAACTATGATACTAACATTTGTTCATTGCTAAATCACTAACTCAATGCAACATACATAATGTAATGAAATACGAGAAAATAAACAAGCTAACCTAACAAGGAAACAAGTACAAACACACATACTCAAAAAATAAATATTCAAGACAATTGTATCGATATTTTTGTTATCGAGCTTCAGTTCCCAAATGTTTGAGTTAACGACAAGGGTTAAAAATGGCACCTCCAAATAAGGATACATGTGAGGTGAATATACGGAGGACACATGGGTCCTATGAAAAAGTAATCGTCCATTATGAAACACTACCAAACAACTCGATGTGTAAGAGAGTACTGACATAGTAAGCAAACTAGATTTGTTAATGGAGGTAGATCTAGATGATCTGCGAGTTGTTTGCGAGAACAAATAAGGACCAAAGAAAGATGTTTTTAGGAAAAAATTGATGTGTTGAGGATGAAGTATCCGATAAATGTTTCGATTGCGTGTATGCTTTTTACCAATTTTGAATTTATGATTGTTTTACAATTGTTTTGGATATTTAACGATTTTTACCATTTTTTGGATTTTTTAATGATTTTTACCATTTTGTTTTTCGATTTTAAACAATTTTTACCATTTTTGGATTTTTAATGATTTTTACCTTTTTGGATTTTTAACAATTTTATTTTTTTTTTTTTTGGATTTTTAATGATTTGTACATTTTTGGATTTTTAATGTTTTACCAATTTATTTTTGGGTTTTAATGATTTTAACTAATTTTAGGAAGAAAATTATGTAGAAGAATGAAGAGGCATGTGAGACATCAGAAAAAAGCACTAGGAAGCAAAAATATGCCCTAGGTAGCAGAAAGGATCGCCAAGAAGCAAAAATATGCCCAACGTAGTGAAAATAGTCGAAAAATGACTATTTAATAAAAATAATCATTCATGACTAGTTATAGAAGAATATAGAAGAATCATGATAGTTATCTAGCCACTCGGAGTGAGAAAATGAAGAATTAGGTCAAAATGGCTATAAATAGCAAGTCAGGAGGGCAAAAATCCATCGCGATGAGTTATTGTTACTAGACCCTTTTGAAATTTGGTGAGATGTTTACTATGACCTTGGAGAGAGATGACTTGAATTCAAAACCGTAAACACTTCACCGATCGAGTTTGAGAGTTTGGGAGGCCTTAAAGGACCCGACACTAGTACGCAAAATAAAATTTTTAATTTTTGAGTGCATTTATGATGTTTTTTTAGCTAAGGCAAAAATGTAATTTTACACTAGCACAAGCCCTAGGGCGCGTTAGCAACATCAGTAATAGGGGTGCTAGTACGCGAGTGAGTTAGTGAAAAAGGGTTGCAAGCAGTCTTTGGCACAAAATCTAGTGCGTGTACACAACATCATATTTAGGCGTAAGTTAGGCGCGTGTTAGTGCATGTACACAACATCATATTTGGGGGTAAGTTAGGCGCGTGCTAGTGAATAAAAAAGCAAGCGAGTTAGTGGGAAAATGGGCATGCTGAAACGATGCTTGCGCTAGTGTGAAAATGAGGGATTTAGTGAGAAAAGGCGCGCTACCGCAGCATGCACGTTTTGCACTAGTGCAAGAAAGGGGTATCTTACATAACATGAAACATGATTGCGTTAGTGCAAACCTTGTGCCTTAGGGAATTTTTAGAAGAAATTTGAAGATTTGTAGAAGAACTTAGGCATGAATAGAAGAACATAGAATCTATCTAGAATACCTTAGGAAGATGTTTATGAGAAGAAATGATGTTAATCAAGTGCTTTGTGTAATCTTGCGCAGATGAGATTACGAAATGTGGTGGCCTGTGCGGTGTAGAGCGGAGACAGTTATGGGGGCACCTTTGAGTCTATGAGCACATGTTTTCACGCCTATAGCATATTTTCCTCACTGCAACATTGAAGGCTATGGGCCTCTCCTATATTACACAACTGCCCCACATTATATTAGATCATTCCCTCCTAATTGCCTCAGCGAGAGAGGTGGCATTTGAGAGAGTGAGAGCTAGAAATTTTGATTGCCGACTTGCGAGATGATTGTGACTCTAGAGGATGTATATCAGATCCTTAGTTTCCAGTTCCGATTCAAGCAGCTTTGGTGACTCATGATGGGGATCGCGGCCGGATCCTAGCTTGTATTTGGGACATGTTTTTCGATGGGACATACCCCGACAAGGTATGGCAATATACTTATACCATATATTTTAAGGATTGATGGATTGCACAAATACCCATATACTTAATGGCTCTTGTCAGTGACTACTTGTTGCCTGACAAGACTAGCACACACTTCCCACTTGGTTTGTTAGGAGTCGTGCACAATCGGATGGATGGAGAGATATTCGTGGCGGGTTGGGGTCGGTGTATATTGGCCCACTTGTATTGGGATCTGCATTTGATTTCCTACGAAGGCCATGGGTGGAGAAGCCTAGGATTACCACACTACTATGGAGATCTCAATGTGGGACCACATTGCAATAGGGATCCCACTAGGAGTATTACGAGTCGGGGTTGCCGAGATGAGCCCTCATGCATGGGGTGGGAGCCAATGGGCGAGGACATTGGATCACATATGGGTGATAAGGAATTTTATAGACGTGCCTTTAATGACCTATAACTTCATATGATTGCTTGATGACCCTACCGATTGTATCGGTGGTGTGATGATGGTGTGGAGCTTAACAATGCAAAGGTTGATCATTGATAACAATATTATATTGTTGGTAGTGTGAGTCACATCGAGAGTGGTATCAAATGGGCGAGGTTGATCACATATGGGTATAGCGATAGTTTGGCCATATCTAGGGCATACCGGGAGATGATATGTGGTACACGCGAGACATTTGATTTCGGACCATGCATTAGAGGGCTGCGATGAGCTCGAGATAGCTTGATTATGTCGTCATGTAGAAATGGGTTGCATAACCATAGGTGGTAGACCCCAGGACCACACCATATTATGGGCCTTGGTATGTCGACAATACTATTGCTACTTATTACGATCCCATAGGCTATGATAAATGTAGGTATAACATCAACAACATAGGGTTTACAGGGACATGCTCGAGAGACAAGGCTAGATTAGGATAGTCTAAGGTGAGGCATCTTTATAGGCCTAGGGCCGAGGTCCACGGTATGCAGTGCCGATTCAAGGGATCCCCCACGGTATAGATTCCTCCATAGTGTCCTCCCCATAATAGCCATTATAAGCAACAGGAAAGGGTACATACACACGGGTGCCCATTATACAACAAATTCTTATACAAGTTATATAGGTGCAGGCACATCAAGTGCCCGTGGTACAAGTTCCACCTTCACCATCATGAGTAGTGAGTTCACACCTTGCGGTTGGTGTGTGATGGTGGAGATAGATGGGATGGATGGGGATCACCCCACATTTACTGAGGTGGTGGATGGGGATCACCACCTAGATCACCATAGAGAGGACCGCATATATTGATGCCTAGACATAGGATCATTCCCGGGAGAATATGGGCCATTAGTGGCCATGTTACAAGTATAGAGGGCCATGGCCATGATGTGGGGTGATAGAGCATGCATGATGGTAGTCCTTATATCGGCATGAGTTGGAGCGGGTGACCGATGAGTGAGATCGGGACGGAGCGAGAGAGAGATCGAGGCCATAGCTGCACGCAGGAGTAACTTAGAACACAACCGGGGTGGACATAGCCCATATTACAGGAGAGCGTGATGCTCTTTATCACACAACTGAGATAGATGGAGTCATATACTTAGTATATGACTTCGTAGCTACTTCAGGTGAGGTAACACATTATAGGGCTTTATATCATGTGACAGTTCCAGGAGGGACAAATAAGCCCCTTATAGTCGGATCATACATAGAAGATCCATATCGAGGTCACACATGCCATATAGGTCTACGAGATTAGTACAAATTCCACCACCAAGCGCGAGGTAGGACAACCCAAGTCCGGGCAAGGTAGTCCCAGTGTTGGTGAGAGTCATCCATGACTCGTTATTGATCTAGTTTTACTATTATTTTTTGATGTATGCCTCGTGATGAAGGCATTGTTTTGTACTGAATGTATATGTATTATTTTTGATTATGCCTCGAGATGAAGGCACATTTTTGATCCATGCCCATGATGGCGTATATTGTATCTGATGTACATTGAGACACTTTTTGTATATGGACATTGATTATGGATATATGATGATGATGGAATTTGATTATATCACATTTTTTTATGAGATAACATGTTTATGATATCACATTGTGTTTTATGAGATATGATGTTTAGTCCATGTTTTTATTATGGTCTATGGCGATGAGGGGATAAAGATAATCCCTCTTGCCCCTTGTTGATGATATTAACTTAGCATACATGTGTAATTTTCATTTGTATGATGATGTAGCTTAGCATTTATTGATATGTGATGATGTTTATATGTGATGATAGATGACATTGATGATGAAATGATAAAAAACTACATAATAAAACAAAAACAAACACACTCAAAATTTAATCAAATCCAATACAATAACACACCTATGTACAAACATGCAAATTAATTTAATGAGCTTCACAATAGATTCAAGTAAGACTTAATCTAGGTAAGCAAAGAACAAATGAGTTTTTATAAAATCATATAACATGAAAATAATAAAACCAAAAAAACCATGCACGAACAAACAACCAAGCAAGTAAATACTACTTTGTTTTTGTGGGACAATTTTGAAATGTTTTACATTTTTATGTATTTTCTCGATACAATGTTATATTGTTTTGAGTTTTCTATGAACGTATTTGAATGTTTAGGGATTTTTGAACAAACATATCTAAATGTTTTTGAATTTTTTTGAAAAGTTATGTGAATGTTTAGAGTTTTTCAAACAATTTTCCAAAGCTATGTGTAAGAAAATGAAGAAATGTGGATGCCCCCAATGATAGATGGGAATGTACAAGGGAAAACGCCACACATATGTGCAAGAAAGTGAAGATGTGAAAATGACCCTAGTGTGAGATGGAAATGTACAAAGGAAAAATCTTTGCATACATGAGTAGGATTAGCCGGATCAAGGCCACGAAGGATAAACTCAAAAGTATCTCAAACAAAGGTAAAAAATAGCTTCAAATAAAGCTACCGTATTCCTAGATAGGAGATAATTGAGAACAAAGGACCCTCCGATGGCATCGGAAACCAATTTTCACCAAAGGAATTGTCCAAAGTTCCACAATTGCATGGTTTTCACACTTGGACAAATTGATTTCTCTTTTCTTTTTCTGATTTTTATACTTTTTTGATTTTTTGATATTTGAAGGACCTCCATGCCTAAGGTAGAACCACTTTAGGTGCATAGAATTCATAGGATCCTACAACTCATCACCATCAGAATCAACAAGTTTGTATGCTCTTGAACCAAACTTAGTAACCACAACATATGGTCCTAACTTGCCTTTATTTTCTCTATCCTTGGTGGTATTAAAATGATTTTATTTTAAGACCAGGTATCCTACCTTGAATTGGTGAGCTATGAATATTTTTTTGGCCTCAACATAATTGATTATGATACTCTTTTAGGTAATAAAGGGTGTGAAGGTGTTTCTTGTCCAAGTAACTCTACTTCATGCAAGTTTGGCAACTCTATAATCCTCCTCTTTGTCTAAATAGTCTCGCAAAGAAGGGATCTCAAACTCAAGGGTAGGAAAACTTCGTGCCGAAAACTAATGAATATGGGTTTGCACTAGTGGGGTATGGATAGATGTTTGATATGCCCAAAGGGATAGATAAATCTATAAATGCTAACTATGACCAATATTGTTAACCATATTCTCCATTATTTGAACAAGAGTTTTATTCAAGGCTTCAACATATCATTACCTTGAGGGTAATAGGGAGTTGACCATTTGAGTTGGATTTGAAAGTGTTGGCACAACGCCTTCATAGTTTTTTCTTGAAATAATTTCCATTATTAGCTATAATGGATGAGGGAATGTCGTAATGACAAATGAGGTGGTTCATGATGAACTTTGAAATTTGGGCACTAGTAACATAGGTAAGAGGAACAAACTCTACCAATTTTTGAAATACTCGGTGGCAGTAATAATAAACATGTGGCCATCATATGAAGTAGGGTAAGATTTCTAATGAGATCAAGTCCCCACTTTGAAAAAGGCCACAACATTGTAATTGGTTCATAAAGGCTATACTTTGGGGAATGTATCACTTAACCATACTTTTGGCACAACAAGAATTTCTAACATACTGACAACAATCAATTTCCATGGTAGGAAAATAATAGCCTACTCTTAATAATTTTTATCCAGAACCATACCACTTTTATGGGCCCCATAGATGCCTTTGTGCACCTCCTTGACCGCTAAGGGAGATTCATCGAATTAAGACAACACAAGACATTCCCGTCATAGCCTCTATGATAGAGTGTGCCCCCAAGTAGGGTGTAGCGGGCTATATGTTGGATAAGGTTTCTTTTTTCAAATCAAGAAATGTCAATGTGGGAAGGTTCCATCATGGAGATAGTTAAAAATGTCATTATACTAAGGGGAAAAGGGACCAACAACTTCACATACCAAACATGACTCGACATGTCATATGTTGGTGTTCGTAGATGTTCAATGAAGAACAACATGTCATTATTTCTATGTGAGATGCATATGTGGACATAGATCTACTAAGTGATTATTGTCCTATAGGTATGTGGACATAGAATCTACTAAGTGAAATTAATATTATAATAATTAATTTTAATTATTTTAATTAAGTTAATTTAATCCTCACACACATCCTCACATCCGGGACACCTCACCTTGGACCCATTCAGAGGGCATTTAACTCATAATGACCAAGTCATCACTCTCAGCACTGAGTCATCACTCCCAGTGTTGAGTCACCACTTGACCTAACTAATGAGACTTCTTCCTAAACCTAACTAACTTATTCTATGATCTTCCTACCTTTTCTAATGAGAACTCCACTTCCTAAGTGGACCAACTTGGAAAACATGCCAAATCTGGGAAGATCTTCCTATTTTTGGTAAAAAGGACTATTTCACCCTAACCGATGTTGGTTTATCCTTGGCCACGCTTCGGTTACCTAACCATCGGTTCACTTTATATAAACTTTCACAACTCTTCACCTGGGTTGGTCATTCAATTATTGGAGCCTTATTACATTCAAGCTTGAATCTTCAAGCCTCTCTACATGCATCAGATGATGAACACACACAACCACAGTGCAAGACAAAGTAGTTGGTTCTCCTTCCAGAGCATTGGAATATTCACAGGAGCACACAGTTGCATTGCACTTCATGGCACTAGACTCAGCCATCTCTTCTCCGATCAACCACCAACCATCTCCACTCACATAGGATCTACAAAATACCAAGTAAGTATTGTGATTTCATCATTTGTGCTTATTCAAAGTGTAGATCTCTTGCTTCTTTTTAGTATTTCATTTCTTCCATTACCCGTATATCACCTTCTTCCCACCAACCCACTATTCAACCATCCCAAGCCTTTTCACCCTTTTAACCCCCTTTTCTTAGTATTCTTGAGTCTTCTAATAGCCATATTATGACCCTATCTAACCACACTACCCTCTCTCTAATGCAATCACAGAGAGGTTAAAACCCATTTTTAATAGTTTCCCACCTATCCCCCCCTACCGACGTCGGTTACCAACGACCACCATCGGTTTCTTTTCCTATACCGACATCGGTCACCCGACCGATACCGGTCTCTTGTGTTATTTTATATTCTTAGACCAACAAGCCTCCCATTCACCAAAACTCATCCCAGACCTCAACCAACCAACCCAGACCCTTACCAGACCTCTGACAGACCTACCTGACCTAAAAAAACCTGGTTCTAATTAGATTTAGTGTTATATTTGATATCTAGCATAAATCTATAGTTTATTGTGTGTATGAGAAACCTAAATCATTACATTACAATAGGACCTATTTATTTCAGTTTCATGTTTACATTAAATTGTTATTAAATAGTGGATTGACAACCTTTCTAGGAAGCACCATGCTTCTGGATCTAGCATACGCTAGGCAGTCCACTATCATATGCTATTTAATACTTTTTTGTGGTCTTTTCTTTTGCATTTACAGTAGTCCTTCCTAGAAAAAGGAGTCTCTCTACATTCATCTTGGATAATGTCAACAATGTGTGCATTCATTCTACCTTCCACCTTCACTTCAGGTATTCCTCCTCACCTTTACCTTATCTTTTTTCATCATAATATGCAAAAACTTATTGGTGAAACATTTTGGCATGCCCGATGGGACCCTCTCATTTGGGTTCATTGCATTTTTATTCATATAGGAAATATTGTGTGTGTCTATTTTCTTTTGAAAGAGTTCACATTAAAATTTCTCCCTGGTAACATTCTCTTCTTCTAATTGATCTAAATGAAATTTGTATTTTGCTTAAAAAGAATCACTTTTTTTTTTTTGCATTTGCATAGTAGTGAAAGAGCACATTCTTGACCTATTCATCATTTGCTACATCGAATCTAATTGTGAATTTGGGTTATAAAATTTCAATTTTTGCATTTTCATTTCTTGGATTGTTGCATTTTAGCTCATTTAAATTTATTTGCAACCTATATGTTGGAGGTCATGACTACTGATGGTTGGTGGGAATGAAGCATAGTTCACTTTGTGCACACACACCCTAAACCAAATCTAAAAAAAATTACACATTGCTTAAACATCTTCTTTCCTAGTATTTACCATTAATGACTAATAATCGGATTAGTGGCGGTGGAGCCTAGCAATGTGTTGTTGGCCAGTCATCATATCAGAGTAGGGCCTCACATACTACAAAGTATATATTGGGGACCCAAGCCAAAATTTACCTAAAACCAAGCCATAGTTGTCATTTTTTATAGGGCACCTTCGTTGACCAAAAATTCTATTCTATTCACAAGTCAGTCCTAAATGGCATAAGCCACAACATAAAATCTACAACATAGGATTTTTCATGTTTGTTAGATTTTTTTGATTTGTGTTTTGAGGTGTGAGTTTTTTTTCTTCATTTTTCTCATCCTTTACATGCCCCCCATCACAATTGGTGTATTTGATTTATTTTGGGTGTGTTAGGACTCATCACAACCATACTCAATCTCTGGGTTAGCCTTTTATTTGATCTAAATCACCAAAATTCATTTTTTTCATCTCTTCACATATTTCACAATAATCGGTATCATCAATGACCACCATCGCATTGGTTACATCATCTTATCATATCGGTTTGATCGACCACATTGTGGTTTTTTGTTTTTTGGTCATTTACCAAAGTAGCATTCAATCTACATTTTGTGTTTTTTTGTGACTTGTTCTGTCACTTTATCACATTTTTTATGTGTTTTTGTTATCACCTACAGAGTTCAGATCCATCTCATTCATACCTTTTCATCTCCATATTTTAATCTTTTATTCATTCACATAGTCGGTATCGGTCAAATGACCACCATCGGTTACCTCATCATACCGCCATCGGTTTCATCACATCATTTTCGGTTTTTTGTTTTTGGTCTTATTTTCCCAAAATAATGTTCAATTCACATCCATCACACTTTTGTGACTTATTCTGTCACTTCATTACATTTTTGGTCTTTGATATCTTCTTCAAAGTCCAGTTTCACTTGATTTCACCTTTTTATACTAGATTTTCAAATCTTTCATTTTTCCACAATAATCGACAACATCGGTCCATCGACCGACATCGGTTACCCTCCAATATCAGCATCAGTTACCTAACTGTGTTATGTCTCTGTGTTTTGATTTTTCAATCAAAACAATGACTAAATTCCACCTTTAGATCCATTTTGCTCCATCTTTTTGTGTTTTTATATCATCAACAAAGCTTAGATTACTAGTTCTACTATTAGTCACATGGTTTTGACTCATAGACAAGCCAACACTCTCATGTTTCATAGCTAGCCCAGCCACTCCCACCTAGCCCATCACCACCTTCCATTTCATCACCTATGGACCCCAACCAACCTATTACCATACATACCGGTGATGAGGAGTTCACAAGACTCCTTGATCAAAACCCCACCACACTGTAGTATTACCTCTCTCACTCATCCACCCGTGACTCATCTAGACAACTTATATATGACATGCCTATATCTATTCCTCCCCATGTTTCCCCACTTCACATCACCACTACTAGTACATCATTACCCACTTCTACCTCATCACCTGTGGTTTCTCATCTTGACCCCACATTATTGGTATCTATCACACCTACGACAACTACTATGCCCTCGATGTCCATCACCCCTATGACATCTACCATATCATCATCCACTTACCCTTAGTGTAGGCATACCTACATCATCCACTTCCCATGTACCTTTTTTCATCCCACCTCTGGTGTTGGCAACCCACACTCCCTTCCAAAACCTTGTCCTCTCCATCCCGCAGTCTCTTCCACCGATCGCCATGAGAGTCTTTACATCCATCCCACCTACCTACACCTATCATCAACAACCACCTATTTCATCTACCACTTATTCTAGGTATTTTCCCCATGACATCCATCCCATCCTATATTCCCTCATCATATTTTTTTACTACTGACACCACCACATACTAGAGTGTCATCCACATCATACCCATCTTATCTCCCCTTATATATAAGGGGTGTGCTCCATCATCACAACCCACAAATGATCTTATCAAAATGATGATGGAAAAGATGTAGACATTAGAAGCATTTGTCTCTCGGCTCACGTAACTCTCTGACATATGATGAGATTTGTAATGAGCCCATTCACTTTTCCATTTCGATTCATCCATACCCTACGCATTGGGAAATGCCAAAATTCAACCGATTCAATAACAAAGAAGACCCACAACAACATTTGTGGTCTTTTAAACATGTGTGTTATCTCATCACTCATGATGATGACACATTTCTCTCTGTGAACATTCCCAATGTCCTTGATGGGACCCACTTTAGATTGGTATATAGTGCTCTACCCAGGAACTCCATCTTTTCATTTAATTAGGTAGCTCAAGATTTTCTAGACCACTTTTCTATCAACATTTCAAGAAGGTCACAATGAATGACTTGTATGTGACATGCCAAGTATGAGGATGAGTCTATCACAGACTTTTTCACTCATTGGCATGGACTTGATTAATCAACTCACATTCCAACTACCTCAAACCATGAGTTAATAGAGTTGTTTACTTGAGCTTGTGCTAGACACATCTCTAAACTCTCCAAGTCCAAACTTTCCACACATTTGATGAGGCATTCACAATGGCCCAAAACTTGAAATCCATGCTATTGAGGAGAAGAAGTTACAATTGTGTAACAAAAATGCTCCCTTCAAAACCAATGATTCTTCTTCTTCATCCAAACCAAAAAATAATTATTCTAAAGAAAAAGGATCTACCAATGTAGTGGTTTTAAAATCCATCCCTTCTCATCCATCCAACCAATCAAAACCTTCTTCTAATATTTCTCCTATTCAAACTTTCCAATTCAAGTGGGAACAATGAAAATATACTCCCATTGGAGAACCTTATTCTTTCTATTTTGGAAAAACTTCTAAAAGATGGAGCAATCACTCTTCCACCCATCAAAACACATACTGGTTTTGACCCTTCCCATCTTGTACTGCATGGTACAAGGAGAATATTACTGCAATTATCACCATGTTAGAGGTCATAGTGATGGTAATTGTATAACTTTCAAAAACATCATCCAAGAATTGTTAGATAATGGAGATCTCATCTTGGATAACCCCAATGCACCAAGCTAACCAAAACCTCCACATCTTCAAGAAACCATTTCCAAATCACACCCCATCATCCAACCAAGCCGGTGAAACCTCAACTAATGATACCAATGTTCGAGAGGTCCATGCCATTTTTGATATCATACTCGGCTCCTTCCACTCAGTTTCCTCCCATCCCATCTATTGAGGAAATTATTACATGAGCTCCTCCACCCATGGAGGCACCTATTTCATCCACTTCTCTACCCATGGAGGAGTCTACCTTACCTTCTTCTTTACCCATGGAGGAGTCCACCTTACCTTCTTCTTTCCCGATGAGGAGTCTTCCTTATCTTCGATGCATCTATCCCACTCATCTCACCACCTATCGAAGCAACCCACATTACCCATTCTTCTACCCTAAGAGCCCAATGTACTCTCTTCTTTACCAAAGGAAGAGCCTATACAATCAACCTTTCCTCCTCTCTCCCAAGAGGACCCACTAGTGGCATCTCTTCCTATTGGTGACAATTCCCCACTAGATTTTAAAGACCCTATCGATTTACTATCATCTCTTCTACCCACAAAGTCTGAAGCCAACCATTTCCTGTCTCACAGACATTCTTTATAGGGATTACTACCAAATCAACATCATCCCCTCCACTTTTGTGCCATTCTCACATTTGGCCTGACCACTTGGATTATGTTGACAATTCCATGCTTTGGGGATGCCTTCTTGGCTTCCTGTCTCAACTCAAATGTAAATGTTTTCTACCGACACTTCCATGATCTATCCAAAGGTGTTTAAGACAACCAAACCCACCATGCCCATGCCAATTAGTAGTCACCCCTTCTTCATCACCCTCACCCACACCTAAACCATTACCATCAACCAAAATTTTCACCTATGCCTAAAACCCTACCTGCACCCATACCTTCCTCCACATCCAAACCCATTACCACATTGGGAGTTATGCATGACATCAAGCCTAGTCCATCCTCCTATCAAACTGGATTTAGCCACATCCTCAAGCCATCACAAATACTATTCCCCCACCTAAGAGGAAGACCCAACCTCTTAGGCCACATACACCGGCTTTCACCCACACTACCCCTCTATCACCTTCACCACTTCCATCTATCCTAGGTCCACACCCATCAACCTTGGTCAAACAACCTCCTACCCAAGGTAAACCAAAAAACACAACAACCCACCTCCTCGTCATGATCTTTATTCCACCCAAATTACCTACACAACCTACACCTTCATCATTACCTACATCCTTTCTACCTCCCATACCTACACCACTTCTTGTATCCTCATCATTACCCATGCCATTCCCTTCTCTCAACCAGTCCTTTCCACATTTCCTCCTACCACCATCTTCACCACACCTCCATTATCACCTTGGCTAACCCATCCCCTTCCACCATCTTCCTTCCCTTCTACATCACACACTCCTTCTACACCTTTACCCAAGAAGGTGCAACCCAAAGCCCAAAGCCCCACTACCTTCCAAAGAGGTAGTTAAACCTACACCACCTCCAATAACCAACTCACCAACTACACCTTTACCCAAGAAGGTGCAACCCAAACCCAAAACCATACTATCTACCAAATAGGTAGTCAAACTTACTCAACCTCCAATTCCACCTCCAGTGATGCCTCTCCCACCAAAGTCACCCAAACTTCCATCCAAACCCACACTCACTTCACATTGTGATCCATTGGTAGGGTCTTACGCCAACATCTTAGCTAACCTTTTGGAAACCTCTATCATCACATTGCCACCACTTAGACCTTATGACCCACTCAAACCTAAACCAGAAGGGTTTGATGATACCAAAATTTTTGCTTACCATCGTGTGTCAGGGCATGATGTAGAAAATTGTAAGGCTCTTAAGACTATTCTTCTCCAACTATGTCCTCTGAAGAGAACTTTGATGATGATGATATTTTAGATGAGGACCCCATTCCACCTTTTCCTATCACCACACAACCTCACCCCATACCTATTCAATGACCTCCATCTCCACCTCCACAACCCTTTTACCCTCCTCCAACATTTGAGATCAACATGGTCCGCATTAGAGAACTAGCCAAAACTCCTCCAAAATGCCAGTGCATGCCATACTCCTTTCACAAGACTCTTTTCCTTCACCATTTTTTTTCCCATCCTACCACTACACCTTTCACGACACACCTTCTTCTTCACCTCAGATCAATATGGTTCAAGTTTCCACTCGAGCTCAAAAGGAAAAAGGAAAGGAGAAAACAACCAACTCATCCACTACACCTTTACCCAACATTCCATCTACACCTGCACCCAAAATCACCATCCATGGACCCACATACCCCATTTTTGATGGGGTTTCCCATCATACAATGATTAAACAATTACACCAGTCTCCTCTCAAAATGTCTTTGTATGACCTCATCCAAACCTCTGAGTCTCATCATCAGGCCCTCATCGAGGTCCTGCAATCTATTGAGGTTCTACCTAATGACCCCACACTGTCACCACCATTATCACTCCTCATCATGTGGCTCTCTCTCACCACTTCACCTCCATCTTTTGCCCCCACTACCATTCATCAAGTCTCTCTCTCTTAGTTTCTCTGATGAAGAGATTGTCCCTCTCCAATTAGATGATCTTGACCCCCCCTTATTCATTTCATCTACATTGATAATATATGCATTTGACATGTTATGATGATGGAGGTGCCAGTATCAACATCATTTCCTCCCATGCATATAAAAAAATGTGCATCCCTAGCCAATTACATGCATAATAACCCAGTTATGTTGCATTCATTTAATGATGCCATGACTTCCACCCTCGACACCATCATTCTCCACATTTGTGGGCCCCATGCCATTCTTGAATTATTCTATGTCTTAGAGGGGGAATTCTAATATAACATGCTACTTGGCCGACCCTGGATTCACATGCCATGGGTTGTGTTCCTTCAACCTTACACCGTTGTTTAAAATTTGAACATGAAGGGCACAACTATACCATTCCAGCCGACCCTTCACCATTCAAAACTGTAACAACATGCTCTATCGACCTAATGATCCTTCCTTATACAGTTAAGGTTAAGGCATCTACCACCTTACTACTTCTTCTTCTTCACCACTACCTCATCCACCACTTTCCACTACATCTTCCACAACCAACTCCTCTATTCCCACTATAGCCACAGCTTTTGTAGCTGGCCCATCAACCAACCCATCTACTTCTCAAACATGATGCTTCTTCTTCCCATCCATCTAGTGATTCATCTATTCCACTACCCACATACCAACCACCGATCCCTTAGAAGGTGTTTTTCAATGCCTCACTCTGGGGAGTACCACCTTTATAACATTGACACATTCCTTACTCCTCAAGAGTATGGTAACCTTCATCAACACCCACACTATAATCACCGAGTAGGTGAATTTTTCCCCTATGGTCCTCCCCACCTTCACACCAACCTAATGTATGGGGGACTTGATATTTCTACCTACTCACCTGAGCCACCTTCCCAAACTTGACCATTTTCATCCGATCTCCAATCTCTCACCAACCACCACTTCTTCACCCACACCTTCCTCATCATCATTTTGCACTTGGAAGGGATTTGGCTTTGGATTCTATGAACAAGGTCACATATACTATCATTCCTTGCACCACCCGTAAGCATAAAGACCGTAGTGGTATCGAATTTTCCAAACCACCTTCCAAGAAGGCCCGAGTCAAACTCATTGAGGATGATAAACCTTCTCCACCCCATTCACCTACCTCACCACCTTCACCTATGGAGTCTATGGATCTAGAATCCATTCCTCTAACTTTTTTTTTTCATGAACACCATTTCCTGGGACCTCTGACTTATCAGCGTGATGGTGAGGCTCCCTCTTCTCTTCCTTTCTGTATCCTGACATGATCGATGATGACACACCTTCTATCACATCATTCAATGTCAGGATGATGAGTCTATTCTCACCTACCTTGGTGTGGAAGATTCTTATATTCATTGGTCATTACCTTTTGAGATGCAAACCATGTTGAATGAATCGACCATCAAAATCAACATTCACACTTAGGATGACCCACACATTCTAAAGATAGGCCAATCTTTAGATGTTTTAAACAAGAAGCTTTCACTTCTTTCCTCCGAGATCATAGCAACACTTTTTCTTGGTCTTATGCCGATATGCCAGTATTGACCCAAATATCATGGTCCACAATATCATAACCATTCCTGATGCCAAACCCATGAAATAAAAAGCTAAAAAAATGCATCCTCACATTTCCCTTCTTGTGAAAGAAGAACTCAATGCCTCCTTTCTATTTCCTTCATTCTACCCATTGATTATCCCCAATGGATCTCTAACATCATTCCTATCACCAAAGTGACAAGGGGACTCACATTTTCACATGGATTTTCATGACCTTAACTGGCTTTCCCCAAAGATGACTTTCCTCTACCTAGTATTGACCAACTAGTTGATCTCACCTGGCCATGAGATGTTATCACTCATGGATGGTTTCTTGGGTTATAACCAAATATTACTCACCCCGGAAGATCAACACAAAACCACCTTCATCACTCCTTGGGGGACCTTCTACTATCATGTCATGCCCTTTGGTCTTAAAAAATGTTGGTGCCACATATCAAATGGGCTATGACTTATATCTTTCATGACATCATGCATAACATATTGGAAGATTATGTTGATGATCTTCTTGCCAAATCCAAAAACATCGGGCCAAACACCTTATAGTCCTTAAGGTTTTCTTTGACCATCTCATCAAATATTGCATTCACCTTCAACCTAAGAAGTGTGTCTTTTTTTCTCTTGGGAAAGCTCCTTGGTTTCATCATTTCTTTTGCATGGCATTGAAGTTGATCCCACTAAAATCAAGGCTATTCTTGAGATGCCTCCACCTACTAACCTTCATCAACTTCATAGTTTGCAAGGAAAGTTGCAATCTATTCATCACTTTATTTCTCATCTTTTCGATTGCTGCCATCCATTTCATCATCTTCTCAAAAAGGATGTCTCCTTCAAATGGGATGATGAATGCCACAAATCCTTTGACATGCCTTAAAAAATACCTCCTCCAACCACTGTGCTCATTCCATAAGGATGACCAACCCTTTTACCTCTATATTTTTGCCATAGACCATTCTTGGGGGGTGCCATGCTCACTCATCATGATGAGAAACATAGGGAGAAAAGTGGTTTATTATATAATCATACACTTTTAGATTATGAAACTAGATATACTCATGCCAAAAAACTTTAGCCTTAGCCCTAGTTTTCACCACCAAACTTTTCACCATTACCTACTCAACCACAAAACCTTCATTGTCACCAATACTAACCCCTTACATTACATGTATGCTAAGCCTTACCAACACCAATGTGTTGCACGTTGGCTCATGCTTCTTGTAGACCTAGATCTTGAATTCATCCATCAAAATTTTGTTAAAGGAAAACCATTTCCGACCAACTTGCAGATGCACCTCTTTCCAGAAATCAATCTTCTAACTTTGATTTCCCTGATGAATCCATCACTACCTCTCCCTTGATGACACCATTTATCAAGATGACCTTATTTTTGATGGTTCTAAATGTCAAATGTGGGGGGGTGCAGGGGTCATCCTTATTCCTCTTGATGGTGAGCCTATGCCTTTATCTTTCAAACTAGATTTTGACTGTACTAATAACATTTCGAATATGAAGCACTCATGTTAGGTCTTCAAACCACCATAGCCTTAGATGTTAAATCCATTAATATCTTTGGTGACTCCCAACTAGTTGTGAACCAAGTCAATGGTTTATACTAGTTTTCATAATGAGGTACTTCAAAAGTATAAACATCACATGTTGACATACTTTTGACTACCTTTGATCATTATGAACTTCAAACCACTCTCGCATGCTCCACTAAAAATTCATGGATACCATGGCCTTGCCTTGCTTCTCAAATACTACTTCTCCTTCGACTCAAAAATATTTGTCACAATACAAAGGTTGCAATCACCCTCTTATTTATTTTGAGACATTAACTTTGTAGGAAGAATTGAAACCGATCCATGTGACATTTGGTATAAGTAGTTTTTCGATTACCTTTCCCTCTCAATTCTACCTCTAAAACTCACTCACAATGGACAATGAGCCTTCCTCAAAAGTGTCTCTCACTATGTCATCATGGGGGTCTTCTCTACAAACATGGCTTTGATGGTATCCTCCTATGATGCCTTACAAGTTCTGAAATCCCATACACCATTAAGGAAGTTCATGATGGGATTTGTGGTGGTCATTTTTAGTGGCCTCATTATCGCTAAGTGCATCCTTCACCTCGGCTACTACTGGCCAACCTAAACCAAGACTATTGTGACTATGTCAAACATTGTGTGAAATGTCAGCAACATGCTAATCTTCATCACACCCCTAGTCATGCCTTACAGGTCACTAGAGACCTTTGGCCTTTCTCCCAATGGGGTTTGGATCTTGTTGGAGAGATTAACCCTCATTCTTCTCAATGTCATCAATGGATCATCACCACAACTAAATATTACACTAAATGGGTGGAAGCCATACCTCTCATTTCTACAAAAGCTGAGAAAATTTGTGAATTCATCAACCATCACATCATTTTTCACTTTGGTGTTCCTCACCACCTCATCACTGATAATGGAAAACAATTCAAAAAAAAAACCCTACGCAAACTTTGTGACACCTTTGGCATTCAACTTATTTTTTCTTCACCTTATTATCCTTAAAAAAATGGCCAAGCCAAATCAACTAACAAAACTCTTAACAAAATTCTTATGAAAGTAGTGATGATACTGGTAAGGATTGGCACACATGCACATTCCTTTTTGCCTTATGGGCTTATCACACTAGTATTCATACCTCCACCACTACTACACCTTTCTCTTTGGTCTATGGTATAGAGGTTGTCTTGCCTCTCAAAGTCCAAATTCCATCATCACTTGTATCTCACTCAAAGACATGCTCAATGATGATGAATTTTTCCAAGACCATTTGGCCCAACTTGAGCTTCTAGATGAATGTCATTTAAATGCTCTCGATCACCTTCAAATCTATCAAAAATGTATCAAATGTGCCTATGAAAAATGTGTCCATGAATGAACCTTCAAGGTTGGTGATCTTGTCTGAAGGAAAATCAACATGTAACCAAAAAGTTGAGAAAAGTAAATGGGGAAAGTTTTCTCCTAATTGGCTTGGACCCTATATCATTACTCATACCTATGGATCAGGTGCTTATCATTTATCTTCTCTCGAAGGTAAACCCAAACCTGATCCCCTCAATGCCTTGCATCTTTGACCATTCTATTATTGAATCAAGTACTATATCACCTTTTTTTCTATTACACACTCATCCCTTGAGTAACCATTCCTTTCATCTACCTCTTTTAAGGACCAATGACTAAACAAGAATCATGTGATTATCCATCACCTTTCAGCCTTATCTTAAATATGAGTACCATGGCTCTACTCATGGCATGATTCTCATGGATACTTTTCATCCTTTTTAGGATGGAATCCCATGGTTCATTCATCACTTAAAACCTCTCTTTCATAGCTAACCTTTGTGTGCTATGGTTTTTCCTTCATAAAAGAAGCCTATACTCCTTTATAGTCTTGTCCATGACCTAAAAGTCCAAAAAGTTCAAAAGTAATATATGGGATTTTCAAATTCAACTCCTTGAGTCAAACTTATTATAAATAGATGACTCCCTCAAAAAGGACATCTATATCTTTCTATCTTTGCTACTATAAATAGACTGCTCTCTTGAAGGACAACTATAAAAGCTAGCCCTATTGTACATAGTCTATCAAAAAAGAAGACTATTTCGTAAAAAAAAAATAAAATATTTTGAAGCTTCCCACATCGATCAACTTCACGAAGACCTCAAGGAGTCATTCTATTCATCCCACATAGACTTCCCACATCGATCAATCTATAAAATAAAAACAAAAAAAAAAATACAAAAAAATCAAGAAAATACACTTTTTCATCATGGACTTGCCTATTTTGGTTTTGGGTATCTTGTAGAAGGGGCATGTTGTCTCACAACAAGGTTATGCTAAACAAACCACTCCACCTCACCTTCCTTCCTTTCTCTTCTTCTACCTACTCAAGGGATGTGCCACAAATGTGACATTTCATGATCATGTAACTTCTTTCACCCTTAGAACAGTCAATCATGCACTGCCTTTAGGGGTTTAAGTTCATAAACCCATCCTCGGTATGCTCATTATGGTCCTTTCCAACTCTGGAGCATTTTCACCTCTTTTACCATTCACCTCTTTTCTTACTTATTGATTCTCCTACACAGGACTAGACCTTCGACACTTACTTTCTGGGATTTCTTCTCCTTTCACCTACCTCAACATTCCTCATCTATTTTCATCAACTCATTTTAAACATTCCACCTTGCCTAAACAACTTAGACTTCCACCATGCCTAAACAACCTAGACTTCACCATGCCTAAACAACCTAGACTTAACCATACCTAAATGACCTAGACTCAATCATGCCTAAACCAACCAACCTACCCATCTACCTCATCATATTATTCCCTATCCTATGGGATAACTACATCATCCTGAGGCCCCTTTTTCATCAGGGGCTATGTAGGTAGCACTCGAGGGCATGGGGCCCTTGGAGGTTAGCTCAACCACTCTTTCCCTAACCATTTCCCCCTTTTTAACACACATCATAACCTAGTTAGTTTCCATCTACACAATAACTTGGAAATTAACATATATCACAAACATACATCATTTCATCATACTTACCATGATACAACATCAATCACATCATACCTAAATCATTTAATATTTCCATAAATATCAATTACTTGGAAACACACAATCATTTCCATAAAATAGTAACTTGGAAATTTTCAACTCAATCATACCTAAACCTTTTAAATTTATACCTAACACCATACCATACACTATATGACTCAACCATGCCTAATCAACCAAGACTCAACCATGCCTCATCGACCTAGACTCCATCATGCCTAAACTAAATCAACCTCATGACCCAATCATGACTCCATCATGCCTAACCTTGACTCAACCATGCCTAACTCACCTAGTTTCCATAATAATAATAACAATGGAAATAAAACCAAGTACATCATCAATCCAATATCATCATCAACTATATAAGGGAATGTTTATGTATCAATACATATATACAGATATAAATAATATCAGTATCTCAAAAAAACTCTCATGTACAATCTCACATCTTCAGACAAGAGCTGCATATATATATATCAAAATCAAAATGCCATATCACCTATCATCCCGCATCACCCCCTATATAGGCCCTCACCTCACTCTCACTTGTATCCTTCTCTCCTTGTCCACACCTAGCCATCATCATCTCCCTATACCCTCATTTGGTCTCAATGCATGTGCCATGCACTTGTCACCTCCCTCTCGCCATGTCTATGAGACCGATGACTACCTGTAGTGCTAGTGCTATGGGTCCTCTCGATTGATGCTTCTCTTTGGGCCTTATGCTTGTATATGATGGAAAACCTCAATACCATCTATGGTCAAATGATCCTAATAATATTAGGCCTCATTCAAGCACATCCTGAAATCTAGCCATGGATATTGTTTGGGGGTGTGCGCCATCACCCTAGCTATAACCTGAACCCTGCCCTAATAATAATGGCCTCTATCCCTATACCAGGGGCCCCTATCCTCCTACCTATATAACAAGACCATGTCTCTGTGCTTGTGTTCTAGTGATGAGCAGCTATATCTATGTGCTATGTAATGTCATGTAACCTATGCCTACATTGGGTTGTTAGCTAACTGACCTTGTAAACCTATAACTATGCATGTAGCACTACTACCTATGTTCCATCCTCGTCACAAGATCCTCGAGCTTGAGCATGCATGTGCTAGCTGACCTGTAAACTTTCACTTATCCCGTTAAGGTGGCTACTCTTTTCTTACTATACTACAACTAAACCCTAAAGTAGTACCTACATGTCCTTGTAATGCATCCTCTCGAACTATAATGATAGCCAAGTCTCCGGCTGACTAGCCATGATGGTAATGCCTATACTGGGCTGCCCACAACATCTATAACCATCCATCACACCGGAGTCATCTATCCTCTAATTGCTGCTCTCTCCTCCTTCCTACTAGATCTATAGGATGGGGTGGAGATAATGGTCTCTCAACATCATCGTCTCTACGGTACTAAGGGAATGGTGGAGGAACATCCTTCATGTAGTCCAAACTAGCATCAAAATCTATCCACTGGAATCATCTCGTGCTCACTGAAGCACGCCCCCTATATCCACCTAAGTAACTATAGGCATATAAGCTCATGTGCCATCCCTCTATAGGTAGGAAAACCAACATAGGAGGTGGAGATATCCTTATACTATGCATATTGATGGAGATGGCCTGGGAAAACATGATCAATTTTCCATTATTCAAACTCAACAGAGCTATCACTACTAAATGATGGAAATGCTTTCAAGACAAGGTGAGGTTGCTCAAATGGTATGATCCTGATTTGCTTTGTGCATTTTTGTAGATGGGTTAGATTCTTTTGTTGACACACAATGCAATGCAGGGGTAGTATGGGTAGGATTAGTTATTCAGATGATTTTTTGGTGGGGTATTGACAAGACAAACTTGGATATATCAAATCTTTGACAACCTCTACAATACTTGAACAACTATCGATAAAATGCTTCAAATAATCAAGATGTTCTTTCAACTAAGATGCATAAATGGAAGCCTGGGTTGCACTCTTCACACAATATTTGAGAACTCACCACAAAATCTTGAAGTAAAGAACTCAATTAAACACAAAAATCCTTGATCAAACCATGCCTAAGGTACCCCCAAAGGCTTACAAGCAATCCCAATCAACAAATGAAGGTGGAGTGATTTTAAACTGCTTATTTTCAATGCCAGATGAAAGCTCTTCTGACAAACAAAACTGCAAGTGCCACTAAACTATCAATAAGGATGAGATTCTATGTGATTTCTAAAGACTTTCAATGCAAGATTGCAACAAGAACAATGAAAACTATTTGTAGGTATTTAAAATGATAACAGACATCATATTGCCCAGAAAAACATAGATTAACTCAAAAGCTTGTTAGATTCATCAGCAAGGGAGAGTTTCATGAACAATCTCAGAGCTGTGTGATGGCTATACACTTGTAACCAACTCACATACATGAAGATCCAACATAGAAGAAATTAACCTGGTTCTTTGGTGGGTTTCTCAGAAAAATGAGCTTTCTCTCAGAATTTTCTCGTGATTTTCAACTTCCCGACCATTTGCATTTCTCAAAATGCATTATATATCTCTTGCCACATTGGAGCCTTCTTTCCCAAGAAAAGCATATGCCAAGGGATCAAGTTTGTTACAACAATTTCTCATGATTCACTGAAAATGACATTTAACAAATTTGCAATGAGAGTTTGCCAGTGTTTTAAAAAGACTGAATCATTACAAATATTTAGATCATTATCCTTCCCGAGGCACATGTTTTTCATCATCAAGGCATGCAGATGCCTTTCCTCTCATCATTTCACCTTTTCACCTTTTAAAACTACCTCTGCAACTTTCAAATTTGACATTTCATGTGTTTGGATGGATTAGGAAAAAATTTGTTTCAAAAACACCTCAAATCTACAAATTAATCCCTAAAACCACTTGCATTGATCTTTATAGGCACAAAGGACATGAATTCATCAAAAATTTGATTAAAAATGATGCAAAATTCACATCTCCAAGCTTCCTGGAGAAAAAATGGTGGCCAAAAATGAAAATGTACAAGTTACCCTGATCTGCTCTTTCTCCTTCAATCTGGGCCCTCCACGTGTCAAAATATGATTGGGAATGAATTCGGGCTCACCTTTTGACTTTTTAACATTTTTGGAAAAATGGAAAAATTTGACTTTTTTTCTCCCCCCTCCGCCCTTGAATTTTGGTGATGACACGTGGCACATGGTGGGTCCCATTGGGATCACGCTTCAATTCTACGCATTTTGACCTTTTTTGGAAATTTGGAAAATTTTCACTTTTTTCCCCATGGGCCCGCACACTCCGATTTCCCTTGACACGTGTCATGCTCTCTATCGCTATAGGGCCGTGGGCTTATTTCATGTTTTAACCCCTTTTTTTCGCCAAGGGAAAATTTTCAATTTTTCTTCCGCCTGGGCCCCCCCTCGATTTTCCTCCGCCACGTGTCTCCTCGATTCATTCATGGGGCCATGCTCAAATTTCCATTTACACCGAGTCTTTTTTGCAAAAGGGAAAAATTTCCCTTTTTCCTCCTCCCCAACCCCACCGCTCGCCTTCCTACCGCCACGTGTCCATCGCTCGATTGGAGTGGAGATGCATCCCATTTTTTTTTAACATTTTAGTTAAAAAAACAAAGCTAAAAAAATCATTAAGTTTTCCATCGCCCTTCCTCCATTTTTGACTTTTCATTGGCCACGTGTCACCGTGATTGGCCATGGGGCCGCTCCAAAATTTTACTTAACATTTTTTACCTCCAAACTTCAAAAACTTCAAAAACCTCCCCCCCATCCATCTGACTCCCCTCTCCCAAAATGATGCCACGTGTCCCCTGATTGGAGGGGCTGAAAAATTTTGAAACTTTTAGAGAAAAAGAGAAAAAAACTCTAAGTCCCCCATCGGCCCGCTCCTCCTTTTTGATTTTTAGGACACGTGTCCACTCCCGATTGGCATCATGGGGACCCACGGGCCAATTTTTTTTTTAAAATTTTTGCAAAATAAAGTCTAAAAATTTTCTAAGAAATCCAACCACCCACCATCCTCACCAATCAAAACATGCCATAGGTAAAAATTTGAAAAATGGAGCCCGGGCCCGAAAATGCCCCATTCGCCAAAAAAAGAAAAAAATGATAAGTTATAACACTTCCCCACTTCTCCTCGCTAAAATGCCCCATGCACTCTAAATCTCAACAATAATTTTGCTAAAATAAAATGTCAAAAAAAAGTTTTAAAGTTTTTTTTCAACCTCGTAATCTGATTTTTCACAAGGAATTTTTTTGAAATGAAATTTTGATGAAACATGATTTCTCAAGCATTTTTAACCTTGGGATTGATTTTGAAATATGCATACAAGTATGACCGAAAAAATTTTGATTTTTCATCGAATTGAGCAAAAAGGGAAAACACGGCATAGCCCCCAGATTTTGATTTTTTTCAGGCACAAAGGAGGGGATTTTTTCAAAAAAACAAGGGGAAATTGATTTCAAGCAATTTTTGACCATGGGAGGATTTTTGAAAAATATCATGAATCGAACAATTTTGAGCTTTTCATGATCGAAAAAAAAAAAAACATGAGCAAGCCCACAGATTTGAAGAATTTAGGGCAAAAATTAGGGCAAACTTGAGTATTCTTACAAAATGGGGCATGTCAAATGATTTTCAAATGGACTAAGGCATGGGAACAGAGGCAAAACTTCATTTCACCCATTAAAACTATAGAAAACATTTTAAGAAATGCAGAGTGAAAGGAAAATTAGGGAAAAATAATAGAGGATCAAAATGGACACCAACATCGGCTCCTGCTCGGGGATGGGCACTCCCAATGAGTGCCACAAGAACAATAAGTAGACCAAGTGCCAAAATAATCCATTGGGAAAAGGATTCATGAGCCAAAATCACCAAAACTAGCTGAGAACCCGACAAAAATGGCGCCACACACCAAGGCAAACCACAAACCGACAAAACACCAAAAAGAGTGAAAAACCAAACACTATACACTGTACAAGTGGTGCATACCTCAAATTTGGGGATTAATCCAAGAAATGCTTTAGATGCCTGCCATTAACATGTAGTTCAAGCAATTCCCATCTAAATCTTTGAGAAAAAGGTATTCTCACCAATTCTGATATCAATGGAGTAAGGGCCCATCCATAATGCATCAAATTTTCCATGTTTTCCTTATCCTCATTTTGCTATCCCACAACAAAACCAGATCTCCAATATTGAAGGCCCTAGGAGTGACCTTCTTGTCAAACAATCTTTTCAACTTCTCTCTAAATCTGATATGCCTCTGGTGGGATGCTCTTCTCTCTTCATCTAGCTCCATAATCTGATTGATCCTTGCTTCATATGGACTGACCTCTTGATCCTCAAGTTGTTGAACAAACTGAAATGAAGATAACTACAGATGTAAGGGCAACAGAGCTTGAGTTCCATACACCAACTCAAATGGGCTCTTACCAAGTAGCTCTCTTGGTAGTGATTCTATCAGCCCAAACTACAAATTTAGTTGTTCACCCCATTTTCTCTTGTTCAACTCCAAGGTCCTCCTAATGATCTTTAACAAATTCTTATTGTTGGACTCAACTTGTCCATTTCCTTGGGGATTATAGTTTGAAGAATAAGTCAGATTGGTTCCATACTCCTTGCACATTGCCATCAAAGGTTTAGCTCTGAAACACATGGCATTATCAGCAACAATCTTGACTGGCACACCAAATCTGCATATGATATTATTCAACAAGAAGTCCATAACAACTTGGTGTGTTGCTTTCTTGGTGGGGATTGCCTCTACCCACTTTGTAAAATAATCAGTGGCTACAAGAATCCACTTATGGCCAGCACTAGAAGGATCTGAAATCTCACCAATGAAGTCCATTCCCCACTATTTGAAAGGAGCTTCAATTGATACAAGCTGCAAAGGAAGGGAGCCTAAAGCTTTCATTCTTCCAGAGAAATGCTGGCAACTTTCACATTTTCTAATCAACATGGTTGCATCTTTGAAGAGAGTAGGCCACCAATAACCAACTCTCAAAACTTTGTGTGTCTGTAACCCTTCCAACAAAGTGTCCTCCACAAACTCCCCCATGGAAATCAGCAATTACTTTGGGAGCTTCATCTTTAGTTACACATTTCAAGAGGACACCTTCTGTGGTTCTTCCAAGCCAGCCCAAAGTAGTGATGATGTATTTTTGAGAAGCCAGCTTGAGGGCTCTTTTCTGATTTTTATTTAAATGATCAGAAGACAACATAGGTGTCTCGAGGTAAAATATTATATCCTTGTACCACTTAGAACTTACCAATTTCCCAAACATCTACCCTTTCTTCCTCTACTTCATTCACTTCACAGTCTACAAGTCAAGCTCTCACCATGAGCTTAGCAAGACCCAAACCTCTTACCAACTTTTGTGGTTTGGATGTCCATATCATACTCCTATAGTTTGTTCACCCATCTACATATTTTACTTGAGATCTCCATCTCTGATAAGATGTCTTTTACCATGGTGTGGGGAACATAAGCAACAACTTTTGAACTTAAAATATAAGGCCTGAAAACCTTTTTGTTTGCTTTCACCAAGGCAAATGCTTGTTTTTCCATGATTGTATATTTTAACTCAGCAGCTTGTAAAGCCTTGCTAAAGAAGGCAATAGGCCTCTCAGCCCCATCTTCATCCTTTTGGAGCAAAACAGATGCAATAGTATTTTCAGAAGCAAAGGAGAAGATTTGGAAAGGCTTCTTGTAATTGGAGCTGCCAAGACAGGTGCATGTTTAAGTGCTTCTTTGATTCCTTCAAAATCCTGAATAACCCTCCTCCCATTTGATAACTTGATCTTTCTTTAACATGCATGTGATAGGAAGAGTCAACTCAGCAAAATTGGACACAAACCTTCTAATGAAATTGATTTTCCCAAAGAAAGATTGGATGCCCTTCTTTGTTCTTGGAATTGGCACCTTGCTGATTGCTTCTACTCTCTCAGGATCAATCATGACACCAGCCTTTGAAACAATATGACCAAGTAGCTTGGCCTTTTGCACCCCAAAGTGACACTTCTTTGGATTGAGAGAGATTCCAAATTCTCTACATCTGATCAACATTCTTTCCAAATGCTGCAAGTGATCTTTTTCTCGCTCCTTGAAAATACAGTCACATCATCCTGATAAACTGCAATGAAGTCATTTATATAACCAAGCAAAAGCAACATCCATTGCTCTTTGGAAAGGTAGCTCCAACATTCATGAGACCAAAAGGCATTCTCACATAAACATATGTTCCCCAAGGAGTGGTAAAGGTAGTTTTAAATCTTTTTGACTCCTTAACAACAACCTGATTGTAGCCAGAGAAACCATCCAAGGTGGACAACAATTCAGATCCAGTCACTAACTGCAAGCATGTTCTCCATGTTTGGAAAAGGATAATTGTCTTTCAATGAAGCTCTATTCAAATTTCTAAAGTCTACACAAAGTCTGATATCTCCATTCTTCTTTTTGACTAGCACAAGGTTTGCAACCCAAGATGAATACCTCGTGGGCTGAATGATCCCTCCCTCCTTCAGTTTCTTCAATTCATCTTGCATTTTCATGGAGAGGAGTGGATTAATTGGCCTTTTCTTCTATCTGAATGGTTTGGCATTTTTCTCAAGAGGGATCTCATGCTGAAACAAGTCCTCTCTATATGCTTTCAGCTCTGAATATGACCAGCAAGTAGTCTTGATATTGTTTCAACAATGAAGATAGGACTATTTTTCTTCCTTGTTTAAACTACTACCCAACCAAACTTTTTCTTGGTTTTTCCTTTGTTCCCAAGTCATGCTCTTCCACATCCCTTGAGGTAGACATGTTTCTATTGATGATGCAATCAACATTGCTAAAATTTGACTCAAGAGCAACAAGACCTCTAGGAATGGTGTTAGTTTTCAATTGGATAATATATTTTCCAAACAAAGTCTCTCTTCCTTCAGTCACACACACCATTGGTTCCCAATCAATATGCTGATCTACAAACTCACCTTGATTTTGTAAGAACCTTTGCACTTGAGCATCATCATCAAACACTTGCCAATGCTTGATGTTGTCAGGGACAACTGGCCTAGTTAACACTTCAACATTGTACTCACAATAAGGTGAAATGGTGCAATCTCCAAATCTTGACCCCATCACTACCAACTTTGTCAGCAGCAACATTCAAACTTCTATCATGGTGCACAATATTGAAGGAATCAAACATCTCAATTAGATCCCAAACTGCATGCTTATACTGCTTCATCCGCTGATTTTTTGTAGCATACAATTTTCTTATTTGTTTGACAACTAGCTCTGAATCTCCCTTTGCAATGATGTCCTTGACACCATACTTCCATGCAATTCTCAGACCCAACAACAAGGCTTCATACTCAGCAATGTTGTTAGTACATTCAAAATTAAGCTTGAAGGAAAAACAAATTCTTCCAAGCTAGGAGAAATCAGAATTACACCAGCACCATTTCCAAATTTGGAGCAAGCTCCATCAAATAGCAAGGTCCAAGGAGAACATACCTATTCAAGGCACTTTGACTGATCCATTTTGTGTTCTTTTCCATCAGCAAAACCAATAAAATTATCAGCATCAACATCAACAAATAATACTTCATAAGAAGCATTGTTAGGGTCCTCAATTAGATGCAACATTTTCTTTTCTCCATAGAGCTTGACAAGGCTGCCCTCAATGGGAATGGTGGAAAAAGACATATCCATTTGGACACTCCCTCCAACACTTGCAGCCCACTTTCTTGACAATAACATACCCCATTTGGCAGGGCAATCAACAATCACAACATCCAATTTTAAATTCCTCCGGGATAAGATGCAAGTTGCACTACCAAACCCTTCACACAACCAACAACCGACACTTCTCTTGAGTCCATGGTAGTACATTTTCCATAGGCTACTGTCACTTTGATATCCAACTCATTCATGACTTCTAGAGGCATGACATTACATGATGCACCAGAATCAAACATACAATTGTGAAGTAGCCTATCCTTTATGATCAAAGTTGTGAAGAATGGATCAACATTCAATTGGGAATCAACCAAGGATGTCCCCAAATATACCTCAGGTGTCTCTCCAAGATCTTCTACTACTGGTGGTGTTTCAAGGTCAACAATGATTTGAGGAGGATTCTCAACAACATTTACATTTTTTCCTGGAGTAGTCTTCTCCTCCTTTAATCCCAAGTACTCAAATGCTCTCTTCTTATGCTCAGAATTCTAAGCAACTCAATGATTGGAACACTCACTTTGATTTGGCTCAATACTTGGGCTATGTCATAGGGACACACTTTGGAAAAACAACATTGGAAGGGAGACAAGAAGATTCATTTGATGGCAAGGGATTCTTGGCAGCTTGGGCATGAGGAGGACTGTATTTTTTTCTTGGGGACAACAGAGCTTTTGGCAAGTGTTTCTCTCCTAGGAGCTTCTTTTGGAATGCTTGTGAGCAAGGGTGTTTTAGGTTTGGCTTGAGGCCCAACTCCTTTAACAACTTTTCTTCTAGTGTTATAATCTTTCTCTTGAGCTACAACAACATTCATCAACAATTGTCTATCTTCCTCCGAAGGAATACCACCATCATACTTCTTAATCATCAAAGCTCTTAAGTATTCAAAGTCATTGTTAGGAATTTCAAAATCTTGCACTACATCAACTTCAAGAGTATGAGGGGGAAGAAAGACTTGTACCCATTTGATGCAATCCCAAAAAGTGTAGCTGTCCTAGCACTTATCACTTCAGTAGATGTTGCTCCTCCTTGTGAGCTTGAAGAACAACCCACCATGCAAATATATCATCATCATACCATCATCATTATTAGCTTCACCTTCTTGCTGGTCCACTTCACATGGAGGATGGGGTAGAAAACACCTATCACACCAATCAATATCAGCAACTTCTTCAACAACAACAACCCTAGCAGTTAGGGATCAGGTAACACTCTTCCTTCACGTGCTTGAGGATGTCTATTTGTAGACCCCATGGGTCCTTTTCCTCTATCATCTACCCTTTGATCACCTCTAGGATGATTGGAAAAAAATGTCATGGTTTTTGCTCTTGGCTGACCTTGTGAAGTTTTCCCAATTCCCTTCTCAGCTCTTGCCAACTTATATGAGATTTCTTTGACAGCCCCTACCAAAGTTTTCACAACCTCCTCTAAATCAGCACCCTTGCTAGCTTGAGGTTTTCCTAGGTTTATCAACTTTACACCATCTCTTGAGAGGTTTCCCAATTGCTTTGATATTGTTTTCAATTTGAAGTGCCATGGTGAAAGCTTGTCTTAGATTGGTAGGGTTCTTGTCTCTTAGGTAATAGGCTACCTTTTTATCAAATGCATCTGCATATTTGATTAAACAAGATTCATCACAAGGCCTCAGATTAACAGGAAGCCTTCTCAAAGTTTTGTTAAACCTTGTGTTAAAGTCATGGACTGATTCATTGGGGTTCTTCTTGATATTCTCAAACTCAGACAAGAGAAATCTAGGATCATTCTTGTCACCATATTGCAACCTAAATGCATTCTTCATTTCAGTCCAAGAATCAATTGAATTATCAGAAGAGCCTTGTACCAATCCCTAAGCATCCTCTTCTAGTGTATGAATGAACAATTTAATATACACATCTTCAAACTCTATTTCAAAATCTTCCATCATGTTAACAAAAAGTTTGAGATGTTGATCACAGTTATTGCATTGTTACCTTGGAATTTTGGCAATCTATTTCGACATCTTGTGGGACAACATTTGGGTAACCATCCATTCCTCCAAAGTCTATAGGACCAAAGGTGTTAACAAAAATGGAGGTCTAGGCTGAGCCAGCCATATTGTTTGGTGGAGGTGATCTTGGGGGTGACACAAGTGATGAGGAGTGCAAGGTCTTTGGGGCTCAAGAATGTGATTCACAAGACCGGTATTCTCTAAGTGCTGATTTTCTTGGAAATTTTTATTTAGGATTAAAACACAAAGGTGTAGATTCAAGAAGGAACTTACAAGTGCACAATAGAAGGACCTTCACTAGTTGAGGCAAACAAGTTTATGAGAGGATTGCTTGAATCAGAATCACTTGAAGAAGAGTGATAATCCTCTACCAAAGGCTGATCTCTCTCACCAATGGATATATCTTTTTTCCTGATGTCTGACCTTTAACAACTTTCCAAACTCTTCTCCCTTCCAACTCTGAGTTTCTTGAATCTGTAAACAACTTCTTAGCAGAGTCTCTAATGAAGAGAGATCTTCTTCCTTCTAGTTTTTGTAGAGATTAGCAACACCAAAGTAAATGACAGAAAGGTTAAGACACTGGTACTTATCAAGATCAAAACAACATGGAGTCACCACTAAGGAATTTCACCCTAGTTGTGAAAATGCACTAAAATACTTTGTCAAATATCTATCAACACTAAAAATCTTGCCAAACTTTATAGATCAGACCTTCCTTTCTTTGAATTTATCAATCACAAATGCAAATGAAGTGCAACTACTACTGGAAACTGATAAAATTTACAGCAGAACTTATATCTTCACTCAATCCTTACAAATCTGATTATAAAATGATGCTTCAACAATGTATTTGCATGTAGAATTTGCAAGGGACTTTACTGGGTTTGATATGCATTCAAATATCTCAAATATGTATGCACATGGATCAGATTGAACTAAGAGAATATCAAACTCAAAACTCTACTCTTCATTCCAATCTTATAAATCTGATCAGAAGATGATACTCAAGATTTTGTAATTGCACATAAATCACACAAGAAGTATTACCAGGGATCTAAAATACTAAAATACTGAATAATGTCCCCGAAAACAATGGTGCCATTTAAGTGTTGTTGATGGGCTAAATAGACATGGACTGGAAAATGAATCAAGCAAATCAATCTCAAAGTGTAAATTATTTCAAGAATTAGTGCAAATTATTTTGTGAATTCAAAAAAAGTCCCAAGAAAAATTACAGCCATTAAAATGCCATTTTGGTACCCAAATTTGTTCTCCTTTTCAAGTCTGAGCAACATCAGAAATATGGCATGAAGCTTGAAGGTAGATAGATCTTGATATATGTCATTTTGTAGCCGGGGATGTGATCTAACTAGCACTCAAGATTTGTGGAGAGATGGATAGCACTTTGAAAGGATTTGATCTAATCCTCACTATTTTAGGTTGTGCCTTTCAACCAAGGTAAGAGAACCTATATTGCAGCCTCTGTTTTGTGAAGGAGGTGGAGATATCCTTATACTATGCATATTGTATGGAGATGGCCTTGGGAAAACATGATCAATTTTCCATTATTCAAACTCAACAGAGTTGTCACTACTAAATGATGGAAATGCTTTCAAGACAAGGCTGAGGTGAAGACATTGTATGATCCTGATTTGCTTTGTGCATTTTTGTAGATGGGTTAGATTCTTTTGTTGACACACAATGCAATGCAGGGGTAGTATGGGTAGGATTAGTTATTCAGATGATTTTTTGGTGGGGTATTGACAAGACAAACTTGGATATATCAAATCTTTGACAACCTCTACAATACTTGAACAACTATCAGATAAAATGCTTCAAATAATCAAGATGTTCTTTCAACTAGAAGATGCATAAATGGAAGCCCAGGTTACACTCTTCACACAATATTTGAGAACTCACCACAAAATATTGAAGTAAAGAACTCAATTAAACACAAAAATCCTTGATCAAACCATGCCTAAGGTACCCCCAAAGGCTTACAAGCAATCCCAATCAACAAATGAAGGTGGAGTGATTTTAAACTGCTTATTTTCAATGCCAGATGAAAGCTCTTTTGACAAACAAAACTGCAAGTGCCACTAAACTATCAATAAGGATGAGATTTGTGTGATTTCTAAAGACTTTCAATGCAAGATTGCAACAAGAACAATGAAAACTATTTGCAGGTATTTAAAATGATAATAGACATCATATTGCCTAGAAAAAACATAGATTAACTCAAAAGCTTGTTAGATTCATCAAGCAGGGAGAGTTTCATGAACAATCTCAGAGTTGTGTGATGGCTATACACTTGTAACCAACTCACATACATGAAGATCCAACACAGAAGAAATTAACCTGGTTCTTTGGTGGGTTTCTTAGAAAATGAGCTTTCTCTCAGAATTTCTCATGATTTTCAACTTCCCGACCATTTGCATTTCTCAAAAATGCATTATATATCTCTTGCCACATTGGAGCCTTCTTTCCCAAGAAAAGCATATGCCAAGGGATCAAGTTTGTTACAACAATTTCTCATGATTCACTGAAAATGACATTTAACAAATTTGCAACGAGAGTTGCCAGGTGTTTTAAAAAGACTGAATCATTACAAATATTCAGATCATTATCCTTCCTAGAGGCACATTTTTCATCATCAAGGCATGCAGATGCCTTTCCTCTCATCATTTCACCTTTTCACCTTTTAAAACTACCTCTGCAACTTTCAATTTTGACATTTCATGTGTTTGGATGGATTAGGGAAAACTTTGTTTCAAAAACACCTCAAATCTTGCAAATTAATCCCTAAAACCACTTGCATTGATCTTTGCAGGCACAAAGGACATGAATTCATCAAAAATTTGATTAAAAATGATGCAAAATTCACATCTCCAAGCTTCCTAGAGCAAAAATGGTGGCCAAAAATGAAAATGTACAGTTACCCTTGATCTGCTCTTTCTCCTTCAATCTGGGCCCTCCACGTGTCAAAATATGATTGGGAATGAATTCGGGCTCACTTTTTGACTTTTTAACATTTTTGGAAAAATGAAAAATTTGACTTTTTTTTCTCCGCCCCTCCCCTTGAATTTTGGTGATGACACGTGGCACATGGTGGGTCCCATTGGGATCGCGCTTCATTTCTGCATTTTGACCTTTTTGGAAAATTGGAAAATTTTCACTTTTTTCCCCGGGCCCGCCTCCACCTTTTCCCTTGACACGTGTCATGCTCTCTATCGCTAAAAAGCGGGCTTATTTCATGTTTTGACCCCCTTTTTCACCAAGGGAAAATTTTCAATTTTTCTTCCACGGGCCCGTGCCTCCGATTCCTCCCTGCCACATGTCTCCGATGGATTTTTCATGGGCCACACCTCAAATTTCCATTCTAAGTCTTTTTGCAAAAGGGAAAAATTTCCTTTTTTTCCGCCCACCTTCCCGCCTGACTCATCGTTTTTTGCCACGTGTCCAATGATTGGAGCGGAGATGCATCCCATTTTTAACTTTGATCCATTAGAAAAAAAGCTAAAAAATTAAGTGACCCCATCGCCTCTTCCCCCATTTTTGACTTTTCATGGACACGTGTCCACTGTGATTGGCCATGGGGCCGCGCTCCAAAATTTTACTTTAACATTTTTTCCTCCAAAGGCAAAAAACTTCAAAACCTCAAAACCATCCGCATCCTCCCGCCCAAAATTGATGCCACGTGTCCTCCTCCTCGATGAGAGGGCTGGAAAACTGATTTTGAAACTTTAGAAAAATAGAGCTAAAAAACTCTAAGTCCCCCATCGGCCCGCTCCTCCCTTTTTGATCTTTAGGACACGTGTCCACTCACTCGATTGGTGGGGTTTTGGGCCAATTTTTGAATTTTTAAATTTTTTGCAAAATAAAGTCTAAAAATTCTAAGGGAATCCAACCACCCACCATCCCTTAGCCAATCAAAACATGCCACGTAGGAAAATTTGAAAAAGCAGCCCTGGGCCCAAAAAAATGCCCCATTCGCCAAAAAGGCAAAAAAAATGTTAATAAAACACTTCCCCACTTCCTCGCCTAATTAGACACATAGGAGGACATACCATTTAATTTCAAAATAATTTGATGGCTAAAATGGCAAAAATACCTAATAACCATAAAAAAAAAAAGTTTTTTAACAGTTATGTGCCCATTAATCCGATTTTTTCACCAAGGATGGAATTTTTTTGAAATAGAATTAAATGAAACATTTTTCTTCATTGGGATTGGAGGAATTTTTTTAAATCAATCAAAAAAAAGGGAAAACATGATTTCAAGAATTTTTAGGACCTTGGGATTAGATTTTTCAAATAGGGTAAAACAACAAATGAGCATTTTAAAACATTCAACTATTTTTCAGACCATTAAAAAAAAAAAAATTTTGAAGCAAGGCCCATGGATTTGAAAAATTAGGGCAAAAATAATGGCAAGCTTGAGTATTTTGCAAAATGGGGCATGTCAAATGATTTTCAAATGGACTAAGGCATGGGAACAAGAGGAACAACTTCATTTCACCCATTAAAACTATAAAAAATGTTTCAGAAATGCAGAGTGAAAGGAAAATTAGGCAAAAATAATAGAGGATCAAAATGGACATTGTCACTACATCCCATCTGTAGTGATGAGAGTGACCATAAGTCTATGATCCTCCGATACACCTATATCTCTTGATGCCAACTAGTCCAACGTCTCGCATATGAGTCCACTCGAAGTGATGCCGGATGGAGAATATCTCGCACTAATAATGGTGGGACTAGCTAAATCATGCATTGTTAACCAAGGCCTTGTTCTTGTATTCATGCCACTCACGGGACAGGGTTAAAATAATTACCTATTTCACTCCTTTCTTCACCTCTACATATTCCCATCTCACACTCACATTTGGTTACTTACCTATCCATTTCCTAACTATTTCAATACCCAATCATTCATTTTACCTCACCTAATCACACCCCCTATTATGTTTCATCACTTTCTCTCCTTCATTATTCGACCTAACCTCTACCTAACCCCTCCTATAGGTACTGGAGTACACCCACCTACTTCTATATTATTCTACCTCTCATCTATCTTTTTTTACCTACCTATCTATCCTGAAAATCCATTTTCCCCATAACCCAACCTTTTAGGGCCTAGTCACATTTACATCGGCCAAGGTCACCAAATACTGGCCACCTACTTCATGTTAGTTTGTGACATGCCAATTGACATCGAATGATGCTTGACCAAGGGTATGGGGTTATAAATATTTTGTGCCCTAAGCCCAAACCAAACGCCCAAATTTCAAAAAATTGAAAAAAACACTCAAACCCACCTAAAACCACCTAAAGCTCCCCCATTCATTTTCCTACCTATTTCACTTGCATTCTACCTTCCCCTACCCAAATTCATCCATTTTTACCACATTTCAAAATTTTAATTTCCCACCCCATTTCTTCATTTTAACCTTAAATTTCAATCCAAAAACAACTAGAAAGGATTGAATCCTACCTCAAAATAGCGCCACCTCCTTAGTGGAACCTCTAGTCTCGAGAAGTGGTGGTCCTCTAACGCCTTCTCTGGCTCAAAGCCATGAACATGAACGATGGATCTAACTCTTAGTCCTCCACCCTAATCAAATCACCTAGAAATATCTCGTGGATCCATCCACCTAGCTCCTCCAACCACTTAGCTATCCTAGCAAAGATCCTTGTCGTTTCTCTCATTCAAAATTTCTCTCTATCATTTTCTCCAATAGTAGAATGTGCATTTCATGAATGAATCCGTAAAATGTGGATTTTTAATTTTTACCTAAACCCCAACTCAAACGACATAACTTTATGCCCTAATGGACTCACATCGGTTTACACATCCTTTACCGATGTAAATTTAAATCAAGATGGTGTTATGGTCACCTTACTACCAACCTATACCTACTTTACCTTTAACAAACAATGAATAATTTTCAAAATATCATATTCTCATACAAGCCTTGTAACCCCACCTACTTACCTTATTACCTCATAAATGGACCTCATTATTAGTTGGGAATGTTTTTCCTCTACCTTGGTCTTACCCATGACCTTACCTAAAGCACTTAAACCAACCTTTCCCATTTTGACACTCAAGCTCGCTAACTCATTATGCCTTGCAAATTTTTATACCCTTAGAACAATAGTCTAATCCCCATGCACGGCCTATCACCCAAAGTGGGTGTTGGGTGCTCACCCGAGGCACATGCGGGTGCCGAGCCCCTCCTTTATGTGAGTCTTGTGAGAATACATCCCCATAACAAAAGAGAAGTATCAAACAAAATACAAAATTGATTCATAACACAAAGGAAATGCACTAGGGTTTATGCTCATGAACAACATATATTCTTTAGAACAAAACCTTATATTCATGTTAACAAGTTCAATAACCACATTACATTCATTAAGGCCATAACAGACCAATATAACAATGTAGATCAAAGTCATGCATTAGGAACCTAAGCTATGCTTTCCACATTACAAAACCCATTTACAGACCCATCCCTCTAAATATGCCATCACTCCTATAGTCCTCCTAATGAGGACCTTAACCCAAAGGATCCTTCATTATTCTGTAGAGCTTTGCCTATCCAAACACTATATATGATCCCCTCTTGTGTCCTTTTCTTCTACCCGAGCATCTCTATATATAGCTTTAGTCTCCACCCATGCCTTCCGAGATAACAGATCGGTTGCCAAGTGTCCATGTGGTCCTCCAATGGAGCATGCTTCCTTTGATCCGAGCTCTCCACTCTTTGCAATGATGTCTTTCTGGATCCTTCCATCGCATGCATGGAATATTCCTTTCTTGACCATACATAGCTTTAGGTTGGCACCTTATCCACTCCGCATGCTAGATGGGTCATGCTTTTCTGTGTGCTTCCTGGAATGCCGAATATGGCTAAGTCCCAAAACCCCTGTTTTCCTTTGCACGTGTGCTTGTGCCTTGTGTTCTACTAAACCCTTCTAAAACCCTGTCCCATGTGCTTGCACCTTTCACCCTATGTGCCCTTCTTCATATAGGCCCCCATGCCCCATGTGCCTTCTTGTACTTAGCCAATATTTTGAGGCCCAACATCACCCCACACTACCTATGTTCTCCATCCTTGGAAACACTTCTCTTTAATGAATAAAGAATGGTGGGCTTTGAATAGTGGGAAAAAGAATGAAGGAATGAAGAATTGGGAGAAAGAATGAAAGAATGGGGAAATGAAAGAGAACAATGCTTATTTTTGAAGGAGGAGAGGGAAATCCTTCCCTATTTCTACCTCTAGTTTTTCCCAGGTGTCACCTCTCACTGCACTTGAATGAGAGGTCTCGACTAGGGTGCTCACCTCCTCAAAACTTAGTTCCTCCCCTTTGGCACTCATTGTCTCAACAATACTCTCCAATTTTTTCCCAAGTCATCAAGTGCATCCATCCTGTGGGTGATCTGGGGGTATAATTCCTTTAGTAGCATGGATTTTGATCGAGCCTCGCAAGGTCTCGATAGCTTCTGACTTCTTTTCTACCTCAGCCAAGATTTTATCCTTTTTTCTCTATGTTCCCCTTATTCTTCTCTTGAAACTCCTTGAGTTTCCATTTCATGTGTAGTGACCAGGATGCTTGCCACTCTATCTCTATCAGCGCAATTGTCATATGTAGCTTCAACAACTTGTGTGGGCCTTTACCTCAGGAGTTTGGTATATCGAGAAATGATCTCGAACAACCTTCACTTCTTCTCTTCTTTTCTTGGTGTGCCTGCCTCTCTTGTAGATTCTAAAGTGAGTGGTCATCTTTCCATCATGAGGATGTGAGTCAAATCCTCTAGACACTGCAAGGTTGATTCATATTTTTTCTCGGGTGGTGCTAGGTTAGGATGCTTTAAAACAATAACATCTGTAATCATTTCAATTTTCTTGTGTACACACACACACCCTTTCCTTTTTTCTTTTCAGTTCATGCCTTAACTGTGCATTGATAAGTTCTTCTTGCTTCAAGTCTTTTCTCTTCTCAATGAGCTCCTCCTTTTTCTTCTCCAATTCCTCCTCCAGGAATCTCACTCTATCATTTCTTCCAAAAATTTTGGCCTCAATCTCAACTGAAACTTTGTTGAGTGCATTACAGACTTTCTCATCTGACAATTGTTGAGCATTCACCAAGGGATTTACTCCTTTCATCTCTGGCACCTTCATCAGTGCTCTCTCTGACTTACTTTGAACTCAGGTTCATCCACGTGGGACTCGAACACCCAAGATAACATCTTTCTGGTTTGTGGATATGTGCCTTCTTCATCAAATGAAGTCATAGCCAGGAGTTTTTCTGTTGGTATGGTGCTCTAGAAAGTGTGTGCACATGTAGCACCTTTCTTGGATCATTAATGTAGCCCATCCCTTTCCCTTGTGCTGCCATTATGCCCTTCCCACCTATTCACGCAGCCTTTGGGAAGCTTACCACCAAATTGGGATTCCCACCCATGTTGCCATATTCTTTCCCAATGCTCTCTTCTTCCATTTCCTTCAAAATTTCATCTGTGCTCTCCACTCCAACTCCTACTCCACCAAGTCCTTAATGATGCCCCTACTACTTCTCTTTCCATGGCTTCTTCCACTTGTTCCTTGGTGAGGCTTGGGGTTCTCTGATTTTTGGTGCTTACCTCTTCACCTCACCCCCTTTGCCTTGATCATCTGCTTCCTCCTCATCATTCTTCTCTTCATCTTCCTCCTCCTAGAGTCATGTACATTATATACTAGATGGTCTTGAGCCTCCCTTGGGCTCATCATCATCCTTGTCACCAATGTAGGCCTCTAAGCTCTCTGTTTCCTCGAGTCTACCTTTTCTACCACCTTTTGCTTCTTCCTAATTGGTGATTCCAGTATAGGAGATTCTTCCTTCTCTTTCTCCTTAATAGGTGACATCTTCCTTGGTGATTCTTCATGTGTGAGGGGCCCTTCATGCTCTAGTGCCTCTTCTTTTGGGGTCTTTTCCTTGACTAGGGACTTCTTCTCTCATGCAGTGCGTAAGTGCTAGGCTTAGTGCTTGCTTTTACTGCACCCCACAGATTGTGTTGTTTGCACACTTGGTGCCTTCTTCTCCTGCACCTCTTCTCTTTCCCTCTTCTTTTGGTGTGGCCTTTTTCCTCCCTGTGGGGTCTTTGGAATGGAGACATCACTCTCTAGATAGGCACCTTTCTCAAACTTAGGCCTTATGCAAGATATACCCTTGTTGTAGCCCTTTTGGTGATTGGCAATGTTATCGGCTTCATCATCTGTACTTCATGGGAGACATACTTCTCCACATATGCATGCTTCTTAGGGTATATGAGAGCTTTCGTGCATAGCTCACGGTGGTCTTGGTCTACCTCACTAAGGTTGAACCTTAGCCTTTTGGCCTCCTTGAACCGGTTGACCCCTGCTTGGAAGTATTGTGTGGTGAAGGAGAAAGGTAGCTTGCACCATGGACTCTTAGTCCCATCTGTCAATGTAAACCTGCCAATGTAGAAATGTTGATATACTAAAAACTCTACCTCTCCATCCATGAGTGTGGGAAACTACTCAAGGATCCTCCACTCTACCCCGAATGCATCGTGCATTCACTTGTACCACTTTTCTAGGTGCCTTGTGAGTGGTCATCATGGTCTCACAAGTATATTTCTCAAACCTTTTGTGGGTGAGGGATTGTCTTCTGGATACTCCCAAATGAACTTCTCTGGCCCATCGGGCACTCCAATCTCGAGAAGATGATGGTGAGGAGAATTTTCAAATAGTATCTTTTCTCCTTTGTGTGCTTGCTTATGATCTCATCCACAATAAAGGAAGACAAGTTATAGATGGTCCCTTCTGAGATCTTTCGGACATACATTTAACCATGCCTTGTTTACTTGTGTCCATCTTTCTTGATCATTAAGCTTGGTGACTAAGTGCATGGCCATCCTCATAATAGGGTCGGGGATTTCTATGATGTCAAAGTACCATGAACCTTTTTTGTAGTCATAAGCCTCCATAGTTTCCTTGATGGCCTCCTTATCATCAAGTCATCATCTATGGAGTCTCCTTCACAATTCAGGCCAGTGAACTTTGATATAAGCTGAGGGGTTATGTGCATCTTGTGGCCTATAAAATAGAAGTGGTCTTCATGTACATGTGACATCAACCATTGATATAGCCTGCTCTGGGCTTGCCAAAATAAGGCAACTCATATAGTTGTAACAACCCCCTTCTCCAACTTTACCTTTACTTCATCGCTATATATTGGCATTCCATCTGGTGTCCTCTTGTTAGTTGGATGAACCAGTTCCAATGCCATTTATTTCTAGTAGTGCTCGTGTGATGGTTGTAATCACTCATGGCCATTTGTCTCAAGTGTGACACCCACTCTTTCCCCAATAAATACTCCATCTGGGTACTTGCATTTTGCATACCATTCTTCATTGGAGCTAATGATGATAGCAGCGGTTTTTTCTTTCCTTTCCCTTTCCCTTTTATTTCTTTGGTGAAATGGTCACCTTCTTTGGTGCCATGTTTTCTTGTCGGGCTACAACCTAAATCCTCTTCTTCTCTCGATCTACTACTCTTCTCAACTCTAAGGCTCCACTCCATGAAGAATCCTCCTTCTTTGTGCCCTAGCTGCCAAACCCTAACTAGGAACAACTTCTTCCACAAGACAATGTATTCTAAAAAGAACTCTCCCCATGCCCATGTACTCCTTCCACTCTGGGTTTCATAGATCAACCCTAGTCACACTTAGATCTTTATGATTCTTCTTCCTTCACACAAATTTCTCTCTGGATGCCCTAGTTCACAAGAGCTCTTTCACTTCATAAAAGCAAGGTAAATAATAACATGCCCGACTTCATACTTATAGTTTTTTCTCCTCTCAACAATAAATGTTATACCACCTACCAAATGTACTTAGCATTAAATGTGGATTTTTCCACTAAATTTGACCTTAAGTGCCCTTACCACGTGCCCAATCCTGTGAAAAACCTTTCAACCTTTGCGGTGCACACAAAAATCCAATCTGACCAAAGACTCTTACATGCATGCATCTGCAATGCCAAAGGCACTTCTTTTGTCCTTTACCTAATTTTTTCCCTCACCTACCTCATGTTGTTCTGCGCTCTTCATCCTTTGTATGTGGTCTTTGTTATAGCCTTCTTGACACCACAATTCATTATCCACCATTTCCCCATGTGCTTTCTCAACCTTACGCTTCCTTCTACTGGGCCATTCAACTTTTACTACTGGCTTATACTTTACTTTGCACTACTCCACCCCACACTAAAATAGATGTGTGGTCCTCTGTGCATACACAACCTTAGAAAATAATGTGGTTACCATGCACAAGGTGCAAAAAAAAAAAAAGAAAAGGAACAAGCAATGAGAAAGGGAAACACAAGAAAAAAAAAAAAGCATAAAGGGAAATCCTAAACTAACTGGAAATACTACCTTATTTACAAACACAAGGAAGGCTTATTTATAGTAGGGCTTCAACCTACTCCCATTGAAATGGCTAGGTAACTTCATCCCATCTAGTGCTTGTAACTGACATGCATGCCTGAATCAAGGATGTATGAGATGATGTAAGGGCCCAACCAATGGACTTTCAACTTCCCAGGATGGCAAAAACTTGGAATCATACAACAAAACCATCTGCCCAACCTTAAATTATTTTTTTTGATATGATGATCATGCCATGCCTTTTGTCTTTCCTTTTTTCTGTCTTTTGACTCCATCTAGCAAGTGATCACCTTTCATCTAACTACATCAACTTATCAATCCTCTCTTCAGTGCTTGTTCATCATCCAATCCTCCTATGCGTGCACTATATATGCAATGGTGATGGTAACATGAATTCAACTGGAAAAAAATACCTCCATGCCAAACACCAATTGAAATGGTGTGGCCTTGTTCAACCTCTTGTAGGTTGTCATGTATGCCCATAGAATGGATGATACTTTGTCATCCCAATCTTGTCTTTCTGACATCACAAGATCTTGGTCAATGTGTGACTTAGTATTTTGTTAAATGCCTCAGTAGTTCCATTCACTTGAGGGTGATAAGGGGTAGTCTTGTGATGGGCCACCATAAATTCTGCTAATAGAATCCTGACCATTTCATTAGAAAATGTGTACCTCTATCACTTGTCAAGCTTAAAGGACATCCATACCTGTTGATTATGTTCTCCCATAAAAATCTAGTAGATTGTCACTGTAGTGCAATCCTTTATAGGTGCTGCCTCTACCCATCTTGTCAAGTAATCAGTGCAAGTAATGATATATCATGAACAGTCCTCCTTCGGTGGTGAAAAATTGGCCCTACAAAGTTGATTGCCCATTTTTCAAATGGTTCAACATTGGCTATTGGTCACAAAGGCATTTCATCCCTCTTTCTAGGTTTTCCAAGTGCTGGAAATGGTCATAGGCCTTGCAAAACTCAATACAATCTCTGGTAGATGGTTTCCCACCAAAGCCCTACCATTAGAATCTTTCACGTGGTAGCATTTCTGCATAGTGTCCTCCTGCAATCCCACCATGTGCTTCCTCCATAATTTCCATGTGCATGTTCATGTTCCAATATGCATCGGCACAAAACCTCATCACATCCTAACTTATATAGATCTCCACTAATCAACATGTAGGGGTGTGGTGTGTATTGCTAACTATTTTCTCTCCAAAGCCTTCATCATCCCTTTGCGGTGCCACACCAATTTTCAAGAATACAATGATATCTTCCCAAGTCGAGGGTGTGTGCCATAACCTAAATAGTTGTGCATCCGACATGGTATCCTCAATGCTTGCATCATCCTCCCTGAGTCAATCCTTGATAAGTGGTTAGGCCCTGAATTTCTCTTCCTAGTTTTACAACCACCGTGAACTCAAACTCTTGGAATAATAGGACCCAATGACATATGTGCCCTTGCAAAATGGGCTTGTTCACCAAGTATTTCAATGCCATGTGGTCTGTATAGAATATAAAGGGTGTTGCCAATAGGTATTATCTAAACTTATGCAAGCGCATAGATCATTGACAGTGCCTCGTGCTCAGTAGTGGTATAATTTTGTTTTTTGTGTCAACTTCCTACTAAAAAACAGGGGGGTGATCAACAATCCCCTCACTAGGTTGTGCTAGTACTACTCCCATGGTTTTTCTGAGGCATCAACATGTACATGGAAAGGCTTATCCCAAGAAGGAAAAATGTAGTATGGGTGCAGTGACAAGTCTATCCTTCAAAGTGTCAAATGCCTTCTGTTGTGCCTCTCCCCAATGAAAGGAACTCTTGTGTTTTAGTAATTCCTCCAAGGGTGTGGTGATCTTGGCATACCCCTTGATGAATTTCTGTAGTACCCCATATGTCCAAGGAATCACATGCATTGCACTTTGACTAGTAGGCTCCCCCAATCCCATAATAACTGCAACTTTGGTGGGATCCACTAGTAGGCCTTCCTTACATATAATATGTCCCAACAGGTTCCAAATGGAGTAGAAAAGACACATTTCTTAATGTTGAGGGATATCCTCAACTACCGACATCTCTCAAACATCAGCCTCAAATTGTCACAATGGTCTTTTACTAGCCCATACACCATCCAGTCATCTAGGTAGACTTGAAGAAATTTATGGATGAAGTCTGAAATGCTTGTACCATGATGTGTGAGAACACACAGGTGCATTTTTAATCCAAAAGGCATGACCCGTATAGGAAAAGCTTCCCCACTTGGTGGAAATTTTTTTCTTTCTTTGGTCTTCCTTTGCAATCTGACTTGGTGATACCCTGAGAACCCATCCGTGAAAGAGTAGACCTCGCACTGCCCGGCTACTCCCTCCAAAATTTCTTTAGTAAAGGGGGTTGGGAAAGGATCGATGACACATACTACATTTAGGTCCTGTAGTCCACACAGATCCTTATTCTTCCATCCTTCTTGATATTGATGACCATTGGGCTTATCCATTTTGATTCCTCCACAACCTCAATGATACCTAGATGTTATCATCTTGTCTATTTCCTCCTTGACCATACATGCATAAATTTGGATTCATCGATAAGGCCTCTTCAAATTGGGGCATGCACCTTCCTTCAACTTGATCCTCATCTCCCCAAGGAATGGTGGATGCCTTTGAGTTCATGGTACCCATGAGGGAAAAAATCCTGGAACTCATGCAATAGATCAATGACCTTTGAAACTTTTTTTCGACCAATAGTCCCCAATGATAGCTTCCTTAGGTTTTGTCTCTATCCCAATGTTAACCTTATTTGTTTTCAAGGGCTCATGGTAGGTAGGCATGTGCTCATCAACACTATCTATGACTTCGTGTGTACCTTCAAGAATGGTTAACATCCAAACTTTCCATTCTCTTCACCATCTACTACATAGACCATTTTTCCTTTTTCCTTTTCAATGCACACATGCATGCTCAAGTTATATTTCTTTTGATTCTTCTTCATTGAGATGCATCTCCAAACAAGGCTCACCCAAAAACTCTAGTAGCCTATCTTCTTCTACCATAGCACTATCTCCCATTGTAAGGTGCTTGAAACTTGTAACACCTTATCCACTGATGGCTTTGTACTCGATACTCAAAATCTTGAATGAGATCAGCCGTTAACTCCTGCCAATTCCCCATCTGATGATGGTGTGTCTCTGAGTGGATATACCATGCATGCACACAACCTTGTAAGGTGGAATATAACTTATGCACCCATAATGAAGGTGGTAAAGCTTTGTGTTTCCTCCATCTAGGCCTTCTCACAAGCTTGGATATGGAATGAGGTGGGTCTCCTTTGCCATGGTAGTCTTGATGATAGTGGGTGCATTGCTTCTGGAGAACCTTATAAAAATGTGACTCTTACCTCATGCCATTCTAGGAGACTCTCGATGATGTGTCCCACCATGTGCTGTAGTCCCGAGAAAGTTATAATTGAGCATACTTCTCCTTTCATCCTCATTTTTCCACTGAGCCTCCATTTCTTGTAAGAAATCATCAGAGCTCCCCTCTAGAGTAACTTGGTAGCTTCTTTCTTCCTAGGTGCTTGACTATGAGCATGCCTTCATCACCCTTGTTATACAGATCCTCTCAATTTCACCCAATCAACTCATAAGTCCCATGTGCCCAATTGTCACATGTTATGCTAGTTGTATCACTCATCGATTGAGCATCTTCAAATTGGATAACCCCTTATGTAGGATGAATTATCTCAGGGTCTCTGATGGAGCGCACATAGATTTATGAGGAATTCCTCTCCTAAGGGCTAGTATAGGGTGCTGATTTTCCATCTGTTCAAGGGGATGATGACCCATTCCTCCTTGTTCTCAAAACTTATATACCCCTTGTTAAACCGTAGGTCAACATTGTTCTTGTAACACCAAGGGCCCAAGTAATGTTGGGAAATTATCCACCTCGGTGAGCACCAAGACTTCAAAGTCCCAGTGAACTTGGCCCCTTGAATAGTGATAACCACATCTTTCAAGACTCCAATGGGCATTTCCTTTGTCTTTTTCTCCATATACAACACATTCAAAGATGGCTGTAATGTGGGCCTTCCCATTTGATGCCATGCATCAAGGTGAGAACATTTGACTCTCCTCTCTATGTCGATGAGGATATTTCTCGAAGCCACCCATCAACAACTGCATTCAATGTAATCTCTTTATCATAGTCAAGGTTGTGAGGAGGAAGGTTTGCATGCAAAACCTACCTTTCACGCTCTCTCTCTGCATGTGGTACCTTCTCCCAACCACCATTCTCCTAGAAAGGGAATAATATTCTCTTGCCTTAACATTTACACACTTCCTTGACCTCATCCAGATCCTTCTTTGGAGCCTCGACATTCTTCCTTTGCTCCAACTACTTTGACTGCTCCTTTAGACATTGGATTTCCCTTGCAAACTCTGAATCACATCCATAGTCTCTTGATACACTTCCTTCTGATGAGTAGGGTCTGGATACTTCCCATGTACCACTTCTTCCCTAACAACTAGTTTTTGTCTTGGCATCTCCCTGTGCACATGTGCCTCTACTACCCACATCATGTCACCAAGTATAGGTTCTAATCCTGACTCACACGCCACTCTTGGCATCCATTGTGGGTTCGGCCTTCTTTATACTCACCATCCCAATGCCTTTGTCTTTTCGGTGTTGTTGGCTCATGTGCTCAAACAACTCAGGGCACTCCTCATACTTATGTTTTTTTCCACACCATGAGCACTTGCAATAGATCAAGACACTCATGCTTATAATGCTCTGTAGACCCAGTTATAATAGGGTTCTGTGGGAACTCACTTCTTCCTCCACCGTAGTTACTGTGACCACAAAATCCTCCATGAAAACCTCTTCCATGTGCTCCTCCATCTACTGTGCCCTTCATATGATCATGATCATCATCCTTGGAACTACTTGCAAGACTAGTCTGGTGCACACCAAGATCAATAACATCATGAATCTGGTCAATCATCCTGTAATCCTTGGTATCATGGGTCGTAGAGGTATAAATCTTACAATAACAAGAAACATTCTTATGGATTCACATGTTGTAGTAGAGGACACCTATTTGCATCATGATCCCCATGGAAAATCTCACAGTCTACCACCATGGCATGTACCGACTTTCGAGGGAAACTATCCTTTGCATGCCCTTCCACTTCACAGTTTTTATACACCAAAGACCACTACGAACCTCATGCTGAATTTGTAGACAACTTCTCAACTTCTTGGCCATTGCAACAATTTGAGCCTCAAGAAAAGGGCTAACACTAGTATCAATGCTCCCAATAGCCTCAATGCATGTAGGGAAGCTTCCAAGGCCTCGCGTGGGTCTGTGAAAGTCTTGTGTGATAGTGCCCTTCTAAATGGTGTTATCAATCCTCCAACAAACCATTGAGCATGTTGAGAAGGGTGAATGTCATAGGATAGTTTTGACAAGAGAGTCTTGAACCATGCATCATACTCCCACACACTCTCTGCCATTCCTTGTTGGATCTCCTTAGAGTTGATGCTCTTCTACTCAAATTAGGGATATGGAACTCTACTTAGGAAGGCATTCTTCAATGCAGTGTAGTCTACCACCATTTGATGGGGGTCATACTTCTGATACCAACTATGCGTGCCCTTGCAATGTCATTTAAAAATTGACTTGCCTTTCACTCGGGGTAGTGATCCCTTTCACATGCCATAGTAATTCACACTTGTGGACATGCTCTGTAACATCCTCAATACCCCTGTAGTCTAGTAAGTGCAAAGACATCTCAAAAATACTTGTGGAGGTGGTTGATGGCCCTTGTCCTCCTGATCCAGAGCCTTGGTTCCCTCGGTGTTTCCTCCTCCACTCAGATCCACTGGATCCACTAGGTCTGTTCCCCTGACCCACCAGATCCTCTAGATCCACTAGGTCCACTAGGTCCTCCAGCTCCTATACCACCTAGATCCACCTCATGTAGCTGAAAATGGCTGAAGTGGTTGTGCCTAGTGTTCCCCAATGTCCCACTGAACTACACACCGATGGTTTGTGATATTGTCCCCTTTGCCCAGTTGTGTGTCCCCACCACTTCTAGATGTGATACCCAAACCTTGTGTATTTGCACCTTGTCCAAAAATTCCTCCAAATATGGGAATGGTTTGCATGAGCCATGGATGTCCCAAATGAGAAATTATATCTCCTAGTGCATAGATCGGTTACTTCCACCAATACCAACTGGATTAACATACTTCTTCCTTGATATGGAAAACCAAGCACCAGGGGTTGGTCACTAGGTGGGTTTAGATGCATGCCAATGGCTCTCCTTTCTCCATGTGATGAACTCTCATCAGAAGCTGAAGGGGCTTCTCTCCACACTTTCCAAGATGGGGTAGCACAGACTGCTCAGGTTCCACGTCCTGCGTGAACCTCAACTCCTTCCCATAATGTCTACCTCCATAGATCCATCACACCTGCAACCTCACATTGTCTAGCCATCTCCCTTTCATGAGCTTCACTATATTTGAGTCATCTCTCTTCTCTTTCTTTTTCAGCCACAATCTCTGCCATCTTCCTCCACCCTAGCTTCCTTTCCCAGCATGCTCAGAGAAGCTTAGCCACCATAGGGAATGCCTCTAAACTTAGGGTAATGATCAAGATCTTCATAGCCAAAGGGATAACATGTAAAAATGATCCTCTGGGCTCCCTCAGAAACTCAAACTCAACAACCTCTGGGAAAGAATACGTAGAAATGGCATATTCTAGAGTATAACTAGTTAGGACTCCTTTCCACAGTGATCAACAACACGTGTCCAAGTAGATCTGCATCCTGTAGCCTCTGGTAATCATCTTGGGTCCATATGTGTGATCTATAGTACCATCTCGATCTGGATGCATATATTTGAAATCCATTCATATAGTTCTACTAGAAAACAAACAAAAGAATGTCTCATATAACTCATGGTACATGTTCTCTTCTACCCATCTATGTGCATCAAACTCAGGTCCAGTGTACTAAATCTTTGAGAAAACTCATCCTTTGTGCTTTTAAACCATGCTTCAACACTTTCCAAGGTCAAGCGTTTGGTCATCACACATCACAGGGACCAAGATGTATATCATTTCTCACAACAACTTCAAAAAGAGGTCCTGAAAAATGGAACCAAGATGTAGTCATTTTTATACCCTTAACAATAGTCTAATCCCATGTGTGTCGGCCTATCACCCAAGTGGGTGTTGGGTGCTCACCGAGGCACATGCGTGGTGCCGAGCCCCCCCTCCTTTATGTGAGTTGTGTGAGAATACATCATTTATGACAGATTTAGATGTAAGAAAGAAAAGAACCATGCATTCATTCTAAGAACTTAGGATGAGTTATTATATCAATGCATCCATTAGATAACAAAAGAGAAGTATCAAACAAAAAATACATAAATTGATTCATAACACAAAGGAAATGCACTAGGGTTTATGCTCATGAACAACATATATTCTTTAAAATAACCTTATATTCATGTTAACAAGTTCAATAACCACATTACATTCATTAAGGCCATAACAATACCAATATAACAATGTAGATCAGAGTCATGCATCAGGAACCTAAGCTATGCTTTCCACATTAAAAAACCCATTATAGACCCATCCCTCTAAATATGCCATCACCTATATGGTTCTCCTAATCCCAGGACCTTAAAAGGATCCTTCATTATTCTATGCAGAGCTTCACCTATCAAATGCTATATGATGCCCCTCTTGTGTGTCTTCTTTTCTTCTACCCGAGCATCTCTATATATAGCTTTAGTCTCCACCATGCCATGCCTTCCTTGAGATAACAGATCGGTTGCCAAGTGTCCATGTGGTCCTCCAATGGAGCATGCTTCCTTTGATCTGAGAGCTCTCCACTCTTTGCAATGATGTCTTTTTGGATCCTTCCATCACATGCATGGAATATTCCTTTTCCAAAAGTTGAGTCACCACTTGAGAAAAATAACCGAGACTTATTCTCAAACCTAACTGGACTTATTCTATGACCCTCCTACCTTTTATAACGAGAAATCCACTTCCCTAAGTGGACCCAACTTGGAAAACATGCCAAATATGGGAAGATCTACCTATTTTTGGTAAAAATGATTATTTAACCCTAACCGATTTGCTGGTTTATCCTTGGCGAGTGCGCTTCCTAACCATCATCGGTCATTTATAAACACTTTAACAACTCTTCACCTAGGTTTTTCATTCAATTATTGGAGCCTTATTGCATTCAAGCTAAAATATTCAATCCTTCCCGCATCAGGACAATGAACACACATAACCACAATGCCAAACAAACATCCAGTTCTCCTTCCAGAGCATTGGAATATTCATAGGAGCACACAAGTTACAATGCTATGGCACTGGACTCAAGCACCTCTTCTCCGATCAACCACCTACCATCTCCACTCACAAGATCTACAAAATACCAAGTATTGTGATTTCATCATTTGTGCTTATTCAAAGTGTAGATCTCTTGCTTCTTTTTGTATTTTCATTCCTTCCATTACCCATTTATCACCTTCTTCCCACCAACCCACTATTCAACCATCCCAAGCCTTTACACCCTTTCCAACCCCCTTGTCAACATTCCCGAGTCTTCCTAATAATATTACGACCCTATCTACACCCCTCCCACTCTCTATGCAATCACAGAGAGGTTAAAAACCTATTTTTAATAGTTTCCCACCAATTGTCCCTATTAACACTTTGGTTACCTAACCGCCATCGATTCCTTTACTATACCAACATCGGTCACCCAAATGATACGGATATCTGTGGCTAATAATATTCTTAGACCAGCTAGCCTCCCATTCAATCAAACTCAACCAGGACCTTAACCCACCAAACCTCGACCCTTATTAGACCTTTGAAAGACATTCCGACTGAAGAAACCCGGTTCTAATTAGATTTAGTGTTATATTTGATATCTAGCATAAAATCTAATTTTATTGTGTGTATGAGAAACCTAAATCATTACATTGCAATAGGACCTATTTATTTCAGTTTTGTATTTACATTAAATTGTTATTAAATAGTGGATTGATAGCCTTTCTAGGAGCACCACGCTTCTTGAATCTAGCTTACACTAGGAAGTCCACTATCATATGCTATTTAATACTCTTTTTGTGGTCTTTCTTTGCATTTACAGGTAGTCCTTCCCAGATAAAAAGGATCTCTCTACATTCGGCTTGGATAACGTCAACAACACGCGCATTCTACCTTCCACCTTCACTTCACAGGTATTCCTCCTCATCTTTACCTTATTTGTTTTCTCTCATACGTACACAACTTATTAGTGAAATAATTACATTTTCTTATCTAATGTCCCACTTGATAGCTAGTTTCATCCCTACAATAAGGGATTCATATTCGCTATATTATTTGTACATGGGAAACCAAGTTAGAATGTTTGAGGAATATGATCGCTCGTAGAAGTGATAAACACAACTCTTGATCTGAACCATGGAAGGTAAAGGATGTGTCAAATTATAGTTTCCATTTAATTAAATCCTCAAGGCACATCAGGGTAGAGTTTGGAAGATCCAGGACTCAAAGGTTCATTTTTGGTAAAGGGGCTTCAACTAGTTGATCTACCAAGTACTGCCCTTTGAATAAATTTTGATTGATGTACTCAATATAGAACTCACTTTGAGTAGGATGATCCAATTAGTCATCTTTCTGTATGTGCATGTTTAGATAATAAGTACTTCAATGGATCAATTTTGGAAATGATCTTGGTATTATTATTTAGCAAATAATGACAAAGTTTTTGAAAAGTAAAACGATGGCCAATCAATCCTTTTCAATCTATGGATAGTTGAGCTCGTAAGCGATCAACATGTAACTGAGGTAATATATGGATTTTTCTTTCTAACTTATATCATATTGAGCCAAAATCACACCAATTGTAAATTGAGTGGTAGAAATGTAAAGAAACAATGGTTTACATGTAGTAGGTGGCATTAGAATAGGGGGTTTGGACATATATTCCTTGAGAAAAGAAAATGCTTGCTGTTTTTCTAGACCCAATGAAAATCAACATCTTTCTTCAGAAGATGTGTAAATGAGTGACACTTGTCTCGTGAGCTGGGAGATAAATCATTTAATAGCTTGAATCTTCCCCTGTAGACTACATAGTTACTTGATGTTCTTAGAAGGAGGCATGTCTATTATAAGCGATACCTTTGTAGGATCTACTTCAATTCCTCTCCTTGAAACAATAAAACCTAATTTTTTTAGATAGCATTCTAAAGACACATTTCTTTGAGTTGAGTATGAACTTATAGTATCTAAGACATTGAAAGATGCACCACAAGATCATTGGATGGTCAAATTTAGCATTAGATTTTCCCAAGATGTCATCCACATAATCTTTCATTATATCATTTATCATGTTGTGAAATATTACAGTCATAACCCTTTGATAGGTTACACCTACATTCTTGAGGCCGAAGGGAATGGCTTGATAACAAAATGTCTCCCAAGGGGTAGTTAACGTTTCCTTGTGTTGATCTTCCTCTGTAATTTTAATCTGATTATATCCCAAAAAACCATCCATGAGTGATAACATTTCATAACCAACAGTTGAATCGACAATCATGTTGATGTTAGGAAGAGGAAAATCATCCTTAGGACAAGATTTATTAATATCTCTAAAATCTATACATATCCATGATACCAATGGGTTTCTTTTATACAGGGACTATATTAGAAATCCATTCTGAATAATCAATAGGCCTAATGAATCCTACCACTAATAATTTTTCTAGTTCTTCTTTTACTAATAGGGTGACACGAGGATGCATCTTTCTAAGCTCTACTTGATGGGATTTTCTTCTTCATGCACAACTAGGTTATGCACTACTAATGAGGGATCTAACCCTAACATGTCCACATAGGACCAAGAAAATATATCTAAAAATTCACGCAACAACATGACAAATGTCTTCTGTTCTTGTGTTGAAAGTGAAGCTCCCAACTTAACCATTCTAGGTTGCTCCTTTGTTCCAATGTTTACATCGATAGTCTCCTCATGTAGTCAAAAATTCATGCACTTTATACATTTATTTATCACGCTCTCATACTACTATTTAGAAGGTTTTTGAGTGAAGAAATTACTAATTAACCCCGTCCTTTGGCCATCTTATTTATTTTATTTCATAATTTGTGAATTATTACACCCATATGTGACTATTTTTGCACATCATGCATAATTTTAGCCATAATGGGGCCCATGGGCACCACTGGTCTTACCTGGGGCACCCCGATCCTTCTAGCACTTTCCCACCACTTTTAGGCCTCTTATATCTATTTTTCATGTCTATCTTTTCGTAATTCGGCCTTTTCGGGGTTAATTACGAAATTATACTAAGATAACCTTATAAATATAAAGTTATGAGACCATAATGTGGGACCTAACATCATACACTACTATCACTCCATCTAGAGTTGCATCCATCTATTACATTGACATCCACATAGCTCCATCATCAAGGCACAAGCTAGGAAATCGCATCACACTTCATAGGGGAGTGATTCTATTCTATTTTATTCTTACATACTATTCCATTTTCTACATTTAGCTATTGCTCGTTATTTAAAAAAGTGTGATGGCACAAGAGCACCTAGGGAACAATAGGCACACACACAAAAACTACATCGGGTTTGAAATGTAGTGCATCACTTAGTTTAATAAGGCCTTTGTTTTGGGAGATGAGGCTAGTATGACCCATTTGTTCCACATCTTTATTTTTAGGGTTTTGATACTTCCTTTTGGTCTCTTGTAGGTTATATCTTCTCCTTAGAATATTTGGAGCATTCAACATAGTGCAAAGTAATTGATGCGACAAGCGAGGAGAGCTCTAGATCACCTTCTGACCCTGTAAAGACTAGTTCTTGGTATTTTTACTAAACTAAGGAAACCAGATCTCATACAAGAGAGCCTGTGGGAACCCCAGTCCTACTCAAGGTGCCCTATTATAGACACATTATCCATATCTATCATTTCGACATTGCGGCACAATCATTCCTGTTTTCTAATTTTCTATGCACCAACTGCGACATAGTTCGATAGTCACCGTTATCATATGAGTTCTTTCCTTTCCCTTCTTACATACTAGGGTTTAATATTTCATTAGTTTCATTTAGTCATTTCATTTACATGTTATCTTAGGGTGCTTATTTCTTTGTGTTTATATGTCCTCCTAGATTAGATTAACTATCTTGCATTAGCCTAAAATAGTCAATTTTAGTTAATCATTTTGGTGAACCCAACATTTCTTTCTTTCATGCTTCTAGGATCTTCCTTTTCCTCATTTTAGGGTTTATTCTCTCTCTCGACGTTATGTCTCAATCATATTATCCCTCCTTTTTTGCACCAACTAAGGTCATTGACATAGTTACCTCCTGCTGCTAATTTTATGGGGTACATACTAAACATCCCCCTCACTTTGTCACACCTAGGGTTGACCTATCCATTAATGTCATTACTACTCATCATACTCATCTTAATCGCCTATGGCTCCACCCATTTCTATTCCCCACGCATTACTTGATGCCTCCTCCTACTACTTCTAATGGCTATGCAATAATTAAAAAACTTAAGAATACACCCGCTAAGATCTCTCTTTACGACTTATTGTGTAATGCACCAGATTTTCATTCATGTCATCCATATTAAAAATGATAATTCTGTAGAAGATTTTGCACATCTCATACAATCCCTTCGAAATCTACCATGTGCCATATCTTTCACGATGAGGATATCTCACCTTTTGCTAAAAATAACCCATGTGCTCCTTTTCTCATTACTACCATTGTTAGCACAACTTGCATTAAGTGAGTTCTCATTGATAATGGCTCAACTATTAATTTATGTGCACATTCCTTTTAAAGCAATTAGGCATTAGCAAAAATTTCATTACTAAAAATTCTACCCTTATTCGTGGTTATGACTCTACCACTCACACCTGCTTAGGAACTATCTCTTTACATATTTAGGTTGGACCTAAAACCATCCTTACGAATTCTATATTATCGATGGCTCCTTTCATTTCAATATCTTGTTAGGAGGCCTTGGATTCAAGCAATGCATGCAATATCTTTTACTATACACTAATGCATTAAGTTCTTACATGATGGATATGAACACTCTATTACCGCTGTGACTTAGAACCCTTCAAATACTATTGCATAGACCCCATTACCTCTATGCCCATAACACCTCCACAACACATTCCATATAACAGCATTGATACATATGAAATTGGTCAATCAAGTGCTTCGTCATCCTCCTTTACCGCTCTTAGTACCCCAACTATTTCAACTCACACAACCGATATTATTTCACCTATAGTATCGCTCTTATTTTTGTCCCTCCTTTTTCCATCATGACACCTTCTACTATACCACCTACAACGTCAGTTCCTCCTAATTTCTCTCCTCCACCAGTTACGAAAACCCCTACTACTCCACCTATGGTATCCCCTACCAACATCCTTGATAATGCCATATCACATGATAATGTTCACACTGATGACTCTGAGGATTCTGATGATGAATTTGATGCTATTGAACTTACAGATGAAGCATTAAGACAACTTGAATTTACCCCTCTAGGTGTAGATGATTCTTATTTCGAAGAAACCTTTATGGCTGATGGCCCGGGTGAATACATATTTAAAACCCTCCATCTACTAATGCTATGGTATTATACAAGGGATCTGTTCACAATATTGATGCTATATCCTCCTCTTCCCCATGAATTCCCACTCCATTACATCCTTATACATGTATAATATTAATTAATAGGACTTTTTGAAAATATATACGAGTTGATCTCACATGTTTAGAAAATATTTGTACCCACGATAATTTGGCTAGATTTGGCATAACACTTAATGAAATTTTACCCATTCACCACATCTCTATCATGGCTATTTCCATACCACAACATCTATTGCATGACGTGTTTTTCATTTGAAAACTTTTGTTGCATGCTCCTCTTATAACTCTCCCCTCACACTTGGATAATCTTGGCTTGATTATATTGGTGGTACTAATAAACGCTCATCACTCCTTGCTCACATTTCCCATGCCTTTCAGCAACATCTCTATTCCTAGTGATTATTCTTCTAATTACATTCTAAATATCTCTCGTTGGCATACTCATGGATGCCCACCGATCACCTTTAATAAAAAAGTATATGTAATGAATGTCTACACACTCTACCGCATGATGGGTCCCTCATGACCATCCTTATTCTATAGCTTATCGGGTTTACAATGTTACACCGGTAGGTTTCGAGCATGATAACGATGATCTACTTGATAGCGGGTCATATTCATCTTCTCTTTCACACACACTTGGGAGGCATCACATATACTTACCCCCTTCCTTTGAGCATGTTTACATAGTTCCTCATCATAATCCCAACATTCTCATCCACTCATGCTCTTGCATTAGACATACTCATCATACATTTTAGTAGCTGCAATACCCGAACACACTCTTGTGGTTTGGTTCACACTTGATTGTTGAGGGATTAATACTACAATGAACCCCACACACTTGCACTTGTAGACACCCATAATTACGCCCGAGTAATTTAAATACTTAAATTGTGCTAATTATCTCCCTTCTCATAAATTGGCTAACATATCATCAAAAAGCACTCATATTCTCTCTTATCATCATTAATTAATTACACTATGCTAATTAATTAAGTCACCTATCCAATGAACAACCTAATTAATGACCTTTCATTAATTAATCACCCCTTATATCTAGACTAATTAATTATTATTAATTAATTAGCTTTCCCCTTCATTTAACCAATAAATCAATATTTAATTGATTTAATCCTTATAATAACCTAAATCGTACTAATATTCCTGTAAATAGCTTCTATAAGCTTACATCTACCTATTAGTTAATCACCTTTGATTAATTAAAACACCCCCAACTCCTATGACTTGCTAAGCATATATTAAACCCTTCTAAAGTAAGGTTACCTTTTATAAAGCAACCTTATCCATTCCTAATCTTGTTTTACCTTTATCCCACATGCAAAGGGATGAAGTGTTTCCTTTATCCATTGGGCTATATAAGGAGCCCTCCTTCTACCTTTATACCTACACCTAAACTTCTTGAGAAGACAAATGCAAAGCATATAGCAAAATAGACTAAAAGATTTCCTTTGTTTTCTTGAGAGTTCATCATCTTGGAGAGTTAAGCCTCTTTCCTAAGTGCTTAGGTCATATGGGAGGTGTCAAAAGGGTCTTGTAGCCCAACTTTGACAAGCCCTCATTCCTAGGTTCTTGGAATACCAAAGACAACCATTTTTGATTGCCATGGAGCCTACATAGGTCCATTCATTTATTTGTTGTTAGAGAATAGAGGATTTAGATACTTAACATTGTTAGTTTCAAAGTTTTGAATATGATGAATGTTAGTATCTAACCCTTGTTTAATTCTTATCTTGATGGTGCTTAGTATTTTGTTTAATTTTTACTAATTAAGGCTATTAGGTGTTAGTATTTACTTACATTAGCATTAGTTTAAAAACAACTCATGCACACAACACTATAGGCATAACACATGGAATTTCACTACACATTACGCGTGTACACCATACATTCTACATTCAGTCCACAACATTTCGACATTTGTGCATTTATACTTCATATCTCATCCTAGTCTTCATCACATAGGAGTCTAGCATTACATTTCTAGTCTATATACATACATTCTACACATTACATTTTTACACATTCTACACTTGTTACATTACATTCTACACATCACGTCTTTACACATTCTACTCATCACATGGTCGTCTTTTTGTCCTTACATATACTACATTGTCTTTCTTGCGCTGCACTCATTACGATGATGCACTTTAGTTCATCGGTCCATACTTGACTACGAGGGTTTACAAATCAAATGGACCTTACACTCATCACGCGATCACCACTCCACATTCTATCATGTGACATTGCTAGGCTAGTGACATACACTTTAGGCTAAATCATCACATATTCTATCATTTTGTAGTGGTATACACCTTAGGTTAGATCACCACTCCCTTTGGTCATTTTGTAGTGATATACGCTTAGGGATAAATCATTACTTGTCAATCATCTTTTAGTGACATACACTTTAGGCTAAATCGTCACCTAATCTATCATTTTGTAGTGGTATACACCTTAGGTTACATCACCACTCCCTCTTTTCATCCTATAGTGATATACGCTTAGGGATAAATCATCACTCCCCATTCCATTTCATCGTGGTATACACTTAGGCTATAAGGTCCACACACATCTTTTCTACATGTCACATTTCATCACCACTACACATATACACATTCATCACAACGCACTAGAAAAAACACACACTACTCGATCATTTCCCGATGATGCACTCTCATTTATGGTTCATTCCCGACTACTAAGGGAAAACAAAATGAACATCACTAAATACATTTCCATCCACAAGGGGGCACACGGCTCCTATAATTCCATATTTCATTCCATCACATCCATCCACAACATACTACATACTATGGTTGTAACATTCCCATTTAAGACTTTAGAAACAAGGGATTTTTTTAATAATATAATGTTCTCTATTCTAAATAAATCATTATTTAGAACAAACATTCCATGCCAATCGATTTCAAATAGATAACCATATGCAGTTGTAAATGACTCGGTGATCCACCGATCTATTCATTTCATAACTCGGTAATCTACCGATCTATTTATGTTATCTTTAAGTATTGAATACATATCGTATACTTTGTATACTTGGTTTTCCTACCCTACACCGGGTACTGAGTGATCTGTTTAAAGAACATATCTGAATATTTGTTACCAATATTCATCTAATATCATGTTGTTTTAAACTTGGTGACATAGGACAACGCAACCAGTAGCTTGCGATACTTTGGCCAAAGTTTTACAACATACTATGTATGTCACTATTCCTAGACGACATACTCATCATTTTGGAATACGTCCTTCACCTCACTCCTCTATTATCATGATTGGTCTTTACTAACTAGTGTGGATCCACTTGTCCCGGGTTTAACCCTAGTTCTTACTACATGTTCATTACGCATCACATTACTATGTTAAATTGTTTAGGTAAAACACATCATATTATACAACTCAACAAGTTGCATCATTATAAGGGAAATTGAACCAATTCCCTTTATCCATCCTATCAAAGATAACAAGATAAGCATAGTATAATATGAAGAATATAAACAAGATAGAATTTCCATTTCCTTTATAAAAGCACGAGATAATTTTACACAACCAATGCAAATAAATCACAACTCATAATTCATCATTACAACTTATAAAATTTACAAGACTATGCACTTTAGGCATACTACATAACAACAACCTTCATTCTATAAAGTATACAACTTTTCTTTTACAATACAACAAAAGAATGAATCAGAATTCTTTACTAAGAATTAGACATATATCAGCCAATGCATCATATAAGTTTTTTCCTTCTTCTATCACTTACGTCGTCCATCTACAAAAATTGCTAGCACGGGTCAGTTCAATGAACTGAGCATGATAAGCACTAAGCATTAAAACAAAGTGCATTCCACTAATTGTTTCATTAAAGCAACACTACTTTAATGAGATAATTAAAACATCATACAATAAGCATAAGTGATATCAAACAGAAAGGAAGTACATTAATAAATCTAGATCAACTTTTAAGAGAAGAGTAGAATATAATAAACAATATCTACCTAAGAACTTAAAGTTCTATTGATCCTATCAATGGCTTGTAAACAAACAATAGATCTTGCCATCCCATTATTTCATAATTCTATCCTAATAGAATACCACATTTATCTTCTCTATGAGACAAAATAAGTGTAAACAACATGGTTCATTCTAGGATTATTCATCTATATCCTAAGAAAGAATAAGAAGAACCATTACGTACCATGCCCAAACCTATAACATCTAAAAAAGAAAAGATTCATAACATGAATTACATGTTCCTTTCCGGGATAACAATCTTGTAAATTCAACATTAAGATATACATCAAACAAAATTTCATAACAATACAAGAAGGTATAGAAAACCAAGAACAGTCTAACTGTAATTCAAATTCCAATTTTGCATGTTAGAAGTTATCAATCAAAGATCTGAAACCAATGTTCATAAACAAAGTAGCCCCAAAGAGGAGTTAATCTCTACTCAAGTTCATCCCAAAGATAAAGAGTACAAGAGAAAAACCTACTCCTATCCATTTAAACTAGGCAAGACTACTCAACAACAACCAATAAAACAAGAATGAATTCTCTTAACAATGAACTGACTTAGCTACTATCATTCAACCAATGATTCAAACCAAGTAGACCAAAAGGTCATATGAAATCACCATCTTGAAATGGAATCAAGTACAGAAAATTTCAAACATTGAGCCTATCCAAAGATAGAGAAAAGGTAACTCTAATAAGGAAAGGTCCATTTAATAAATCGTTTCATACAACTGAACAAAAGAAGTTCAGTTTCAAATCAAATCAGGTTGAAAGCATATTGCAGACCCAAAACAACATTCTGACCCCAAGAGAATACTTATATATATATATTTTCTTTTCAAAAAGAAACCAAGGTCTTATTCACTGTATCATTCAAGAATAACATCCCAAAATAGTAAACTATCAAGTTCAGATTTACCCATGAACCCAAGACTGAAGACTCACAAAGGCTTCACCACTTAATACGAAGAGTAAACAGTTTGTGATTAAAAGAACTAAGCACAAAACAACAGAATGGAGAAAGTATCCTTCCTGAATAGTTTCAGTGTCCAAGGTTAATAACCCAATCCATTCAATGCAAAAGAAACGGAAATTCAAAACAAAACTTCACAACCATAAAATGCAGCGTGAGAGAGGTGACTTTGGTTCAAACATTACGGTCAACCCGAATGCGGGTTTCCTAAAATAGTAGGAAATAACACTCCCTTTTATTCCCACACCAATACCATCTCAAAGAAGTCGATACAGTAATAAAACGAAGTTCAACATTCCTTTAGTCAAGATGTTTCAGTTCAAATCTCAAAGAGATTTCAAAAAAATCAAACAAGCTTTCACCCAGTTTCTGATGAGTAAGTTTCTCAAATAAAGAGTTATAAGCTAAATATTTTAATAAAAGAATAACCCAATACAAAAATGCTAGAACATAATCGAATATATCGACCCAAATATAAGCTCATAACACTCAAGTGTTAAATAAGAGTACAGTGTCGAACCCGAGCTTCACGCACAAATGTTCAGAACTTCACAAGAAAAATAATGCGAATACAATTCCAAATATGAACTCCAAGCAACAGTTCAACAATGCATAAGTTTTCCAAACACTGGTTCCGATCAACACGAAGCTCCAACACAAGTTTAATCAAAACACAAAGCTCCAACACAAGTCTACATCCAAAATGCAACCCAGAAGCAACATCAAATAGAACTCAAGTTTCCCCTAAGCTCAGATTCCTATACTGCCACAAAGATCAGTTCAAAGCACAACAACTTCGATAACAAGATCTAGAGTGCAAAAATAGAGATACAGAACAAGTTTTGCATACCATTTTCACTTGCATGCTGGTCATAAAACTTGCACAGAAAGACAGTTTCCAAAACAACACTATTTTAGCCATGGTTTCATATCAAACACCACAAGGATTCGTAAAACCCAGCAAGAAAAATAACTAGACAGACATGAAAACATGAATCTCATGAGAGCGAGTTGTTCTAATGAATCATTTAGAAGAAAGAAAAGAATTTTAATAGTTAGAGCCTATCATGCCTGATAGTGCTTCCACCAAATTGAAGGAGACTTCCAACCGAGCTTCCAACTCTTTTCTCCTCCACGAAAGATCAACAATGAAACTTCTTTTCCTCCTAGATCTCATATACTTTCCTTTGATCAAAATTAAGTTTGAAGAAACCAAAAATATCTTTGAATTGAAGGTCAAACTACTGGTTTGAAGAACCAGTTAGCTCCATGTAGAGAAAAATCCACCATGCATGCAAAACCAAATAACCTCCTACAAACCTGCCTTCTAAGTTTCCAAGATGGTTTACACACAAATATCGAGGCTCATTAATGCCATAAATTCCATTCAATCCAAAATTCCCACTTATCTTTCCTTGCCACCGCCTCCTAAATTTGGTGAATGCCAATTCCATACAAAAATACAATTCCATCTTTTAGTGGGGCTTCCACGTATGCCTCCACCAAGTCAACTAGCCCTGCCAAATTTGGTAGTACTTCCATCATTTAAACCCTTTCAACTCATTTAAATTCCATTGGAACCATCACCCTTGTGACATGTGACCCCTTAGTTTCCTTTAATAGTTTAGGATGGATCCCAATAGAACTTAGGTTAGTTTAGCAATTACCAACATAGGTCATAAAACATTTGCCAATAGAATTCCCACCTTAGGTTAGGTTCAATTCATAACCCTTTAGTATTAGGTATTAGTTAAAATAGCCTAGTATTACTTTAGTAACCCCTTCCCTTATTCATTTAGCACAATGCTTAGGTTAGGATGCCAACCCAACAAATAGAATAAGAGGCTTAGGTTAGAAATAGAATTCAAATAAGTAAACATAGCTAGAACATAGGTGTTCTTACCTAGCTTAGGCTACCATTAGGATAATCCTTAGGTTTTAGGACTCGAACTCCTCCTCAAAGAATTGAATTTTTTCTTACGTCCTTTATGTCCTGCCAAGATCAATCACCAAAGACCCAGAGCACAACATACAATGAACGAAAACATATTCACATAAGACCACATAATTTGTATCATACAAAGTTCAGTCTTCTATGTCCCTTAAACTACTGAATGTCAATTTATCATTCAATCTAAGAAGAGGATTTGAAACATTCCTTAGATCACTGAAATTGATCCAAGGATGAGTCAGAAGAAGGAATAATTCTGCAACTCCTAAAGCCAGATTGTAACTCATCTTTAAAAGTGAAAATGAATTCTTGATAACCATATAATTTTAGTCTAATGATTTTTAAGAACAAAAAGATTTATCCTTATCAAGCATGATCTTCAACAGTCAAAGAACACATCTTTATCTAGAAAATCACATGTCAACACTTGAATGCAAAGAGGAATATATTAGTTGTCGAGGGTGTTACAATGGTTGCTTTTATTCTTGCTTACTTTTGTGTTTTTATGGTCACTTAGTTACACATGCTAGTTTGATTACTTGTATGTCATTTATCTTTATCATACACACATATGCGTTCATGTATTCTTATAGTTGTGATCACGGATACAAGTCTCCTACATGCAACATAGATATTTGCTTTCTACCCTTACTATAATGGTCATTGGGGCATCCACATTCATCTCTTCTAGGTGTTATTGTTTCATTTCATACTTAGCACTTTACATAACTTTCTTACACATGTTTTTGACATACTAGTTATCTTTCTAACATGCTAATGGGTGCTTCATGTGCAACATTTGTTATGCAGGGATATTGGTTTCCATACTTGTTTGTTTATATTGCTGTATTGTCTTCTCTTGTTTTTTTGTGCAAGCGGGCCTTGCCCTATGTTTGGTGTGCACATTTGTTTGCTTGTTTGTAGTCATGATGGCCTTGCATGTCTTGCAACATCGTGAGTGATGTCCCATGTTTGTAATTCACTTTATGTGTCCTACTTGTCTTCTTTCTGTTTAATACATTGCTTGGCAAATGTTACCTTAATTTGCATAGATTACACCATGTTTTCTATACACAAGCATGTTTACACTTGTCTTTGGCTAGCCTTCTTCTTTGTGCATGCCTTGGTTTTTACCAAGCAATTTCCACTTGTGTATGTGGTTGTTCATCTTTTGGGGCTGCATGTCTTCTATCAGCGACATCACATGCACCCCCAAAGAGGGGGTATCATTTGGGGGTTTTACATACTAACACAATAATTCTACATCGACACGATTCAATTTTCTACAAAGTGAGTGGGTTTAGACCAGTCTACGAACCCCATACATAGTGGATTTTATAGGACATGGTATCCTTAACATTTATGGGAAGTAGTTATAGGTTTAGGGGTTATAGTGGGCGTGCCTCTCTACACTACTTTGGCTAGTGGCATCGGATCACCCGAAAAAGTAGGACAATACAAATATCTCTTCACATACATTTCAGAAGAAGTGGTTAGAGCTTGGAGGAAAAAGAATTTCCTCCCTACACTTCTTTAGCTAGGGTGGTGTGAGATTGCCCAAAAACTTACGATCACAAGATATCCTTCTACACTTTCTCTTGACATGGATCAGGTGCACATGTTCTATTTACATTTACATATTTTACATACTTTAATATACATGCATCTTTTACATAACATTTTTTACATTTAATTACATTCAAATTTGACTACTTGATCATTTTATCCTTATAGGTCTAGCCGTATGAGAAACTAGCATAAAATGGGGGCAACAACAAGTAAAAACAAGCGATTAACAACAATGACAACACATGAAGTAAACATGCTTTACTAACTGTTGTCTCCCGAAAACTACTTTCCATTTTCCAAGTTAAATTCAAAATTTCAAGCTCTTTCCCTCCTAAAGTATTTAAGCCAAGTTGAAAGTTTGAAGAAATAGCAAAATCTGGGCTCTAGTGCTGTTTAAATCTCTGTTTTGCTTGTTTTGAGAAATTCTCCATCTCCTGGTCTGTGCACATAATATCCTCTTTACAATCTCCTTTTTTGATTGAAATTGTTTGATTGTTCTATGGCACAGGTGGTCGTCAAATCATTGTTTTTCCTCCATGCCTCCGGCTTGCGAAGGAAATTCAAAAATTGGACTCAAAATGATGAAGTTCTCTTCCTTTGTGTATTTTTCCCATGTCGGGAACAATGGGCGTTTTCTTCCCGTCAAATTTTAGCCCCATCATCCATGGGTACGTGGACATACCTAATTGGAGGCAGTCGGTGGAGAAATTTTTGTTTTTGAGCCTCTTTGTAAAAAAGGTGAAAATTTAAAAAGTGACCCGTGGCCCCGATCAGGCTATAAAGGTAAAAGTCAAATTTTGAGCCCACAAGGAAAAATTCAAAGGTGAAGCCCACCGTTGAAAAGTCAAAGTGGATGAGTGGGCCATCAGGGAACTTTTGGAAATTTAACCAAATTCCCAAAAGTGAAGTAAAAGTTCTAAAATTCTCTCGCGGCTCCACCAAAGGTCTCGGGCCGCCGTTGAAAAGTAAAAGTTGAGGAGTGAAATGATAGAGAACTTTGAGTTTTTGAGCCTTTTCCAAAAAAGGTTAAAATGTTTAGAAAAGAGCCATGACCCCTGTCTCCAACCAGAATGTGCCATGTGTCCTAGTCAAATCGGAGAGCAGTGGGCGGTAGAGGAAATTGAGTTTTTGAGCCTTTTCCAAAAAAGGTTAAAATGTTAAGAAAAGAGCCAGTAACCCCGTCTCCAACCAGAATGTGCCATGTGTCCTAGTCAAATCGGAGTCAGCGGGCTAGTGGAGGAAATTGATTTTTGAGCCTTTTTCCAAAAAAAGGTTAAAATGTTGAGAAAAGGGCCACAATCCCATTTCCAATAAGAACGTGCCATGTGTCTAAGTTGAAAATTCAAAGCGGGGTTGCGAGGCCAATTTGTTCCAAATTTCCAAATCTCACGAAAAATCACAAAATGTGAAAGGCTTCCCCCGTAACCACTCCAATCCCTTCTTACCACATGGATGGCCCAATTTCAGAGTTAGAGGAGCAAATCAAATGGTCTATATTTAAACTGGCAAATCGAATGTGATTGCTTTGCAAGATTTGGTTTTTAACCCGCCATGAGTGTTTTCTTCACAATCAGAGGAATTTGAAAAGGTGTTGAGGATTTGTGAAGTTGTAATGGTTTCTTGTAAAGAATATAATGGATTCTCAACATCATTCCAGGGGCTAGCGATTGATTTCAAAAATACTAGAGTGCTCTGTACTTGGAAAAGACAGAAAATGCCACACTTCTTCTATTTTCTCTTCTTCCTTGAATTTATTCCATTCTCAAGCTATGTACAAACTTTTCTCGAGCTTCAATAATAAAAGAAGGAATTTTTTCCTCTTTGATTGAGGAATTAATTGGTACTTTATGACCAATGAGTTTTATTCGGTCTTGTAGCTTCTCTTGGATTTTTTTTTCTTCTAACTATAAATGCATGTAAATAAAATTTCTAATTAATGTGTGTGGGAATCTGATATTCTACTCACAACATTAGTTTTCTCCTACCTCCATTTCCACTCCCCTTCCCCTTTCCAAGACAAAGTTTCTTCTCTAGTGAGACATTGCTAGCTTTGCCACAGGGTCAGTGGAGTGCCTGTTGGATCTCTGATCGAAAGACCACCATTGAAATCTAATTTTTCATGCATGCACATATGGAAGTGCACCATTCAAGTAGAGGGACTTAGATTCCCATAGCGCTGGCCAGCTTGAAACCCACTGATTTGTCCACAAGAAAAATTTTCTTGCCAACATATTCATACAATTATACTACACATTGCAACAACTACATGCATGCGTCCCACCCTAGGTTCACTCTCATCACTTTTTCTTTTGCGCATTTTTCATCTATAGTTTCTTTGCTCCTCCATATTTTTATCACTCCACACTTTGTCTAGTCTTTCAACATGCTACTACTAAACTCTTCATGGACATCAGTCGTATCTCTATCTACTTTATGTTACCAATATTTCCACTCACCAACATAAAGTGGGGGAAAAATGTAGTCACTAAATCATGTACTTTAGACATTTGTTTATCCCAATATCATACGATATTTAGAAGGTTTTTGAGTGATGAAAATACTAATTAACCCCATCCCTTTGGCCATATTATTTATTTTATTTCATAATTTGTGACCTATTGCACCTATATTCCCATTTGTTTTCACACATCCCACTTAAGTTTAGCCATAAGCTGGGGTACCCATGGGTGCCTGGTCCCACCTAGGGGCACCCGATCCTTCTAACACTTTCCTACCACTTTTTGGGCCTCTTCTAGCCATTTTTCATGTTTATCTTTTCTTTGGTCAGCCTTTTCAGGGTTAATTATGAAATTAGAGCAAGAGAACCCTATAAATATAAAGTTATGAGACCATAATGAGGATCTAACATCATACACTACTATCACTCTATCTAGAGTTGCATCCATCTATTATATTAGCATCCACATATCTCCATAATCAAGACACAAAATAGGACATTTGCATCACACTTCATAGGGGGAGGGATTATATTCTATTCCATGCACACATACTATTACATTTTATACATTTAGTTATTTCTCTCTATTTCAAAAGTGTGGTGACACAAGAGCATGTAGGGCATAACAAGCACACACACACACACCATAACTACATCTGGGTTTTAAATGTAGTGCGGTGCTTAGTTTAGTAAGCCCACTATTGTGGTAGCTCAGTCAATTTGACCCATTCATTCTACATATTTTTTCTTTTAGGTTTTTGATACTTCCTTTTGGTCTCTTACAAGTTATTTCTTCTCCTTGGAATATTTGGAGCATTTGGTGCATTACAAAGAAATTGATGCGACGAGGTAGAAAAATCTCTAGATCACCTTCCGACCATGTAAAGACTAGTTTTAGGTATTTTTCCTAAACCAAGGTGCCCATATCTCATACCAGTGCCGTGGGTGACCAGTCCTACTCTAGGTGCCCTAGTCTAGCCACATAATATAGATTTGTCATTTCCTCCATTGTGACACAATCATTCCTACTTTCTAATTTTCTATGCACCACTGCGACACAATTTGATAGTCACCAATTATCAGTTGAGTTATTTCCTTTCCCTTCTTGCATACTAGGGTTTAGTATTTCATTAGTTTCATTTAGTTATTTCATTTACATGTTATCTTAGGGTGTTTATTTTCTACATTTATATGTCCTCCTAGATTAGATTAACTATCTTGCACTAGCCTAAAATAGTCAATTTTAGTTAATCATCTCCACTAGAAATTTGGATTCTTCCTCCATATGCATAGGATTGGGGAGGAGCCTAAGATCTTCATCTAAGGGCATATCGATGAGATTTTCATCCTTAAAGTGATCAATTTTTATGTCTAGTGATGTTTCCATTTGTTTTTCCACAAGTTCCTCAAAGAGGTTTTCACTATAGGACTTAGAATTTTTCTTTTTACAAGGCTTCTCTGAAGATATCTTTCCCTTGCTTTTCTTTTGATTTTTTGACCATGAAGCTCATCCTCCTCCCTGAAGTATGTGCATGTGTCAATATTAATGGAGAATCCATTCTTATGATCACCAATAGGAATGCCATCACGGAGACCCATAAACTCACCAATTGCTTCGTCATTTTCAAAGAAGTTGATTGGTACATGTTGTTGTTGGTCCCAATGGACAAGGGAAGGATAAACAATATTTAACTCAGGAATGACAGGGGATATGGTTAATATAGCCATGTCAGAAAATAAGTTCATAGAGGCAATTTATTCAAAAAGACTACACCGGGAATTTGTTTCACTTTCATAATCGATGAACTATCTTCTCATTCAGAAGAGGGTTCTTTGACCTTTGGAGGATTGGACCCATATGGTCAGATAAAAATACCATACTTACAAACCTTTTGATGTGGTATCAAAAGATCATCCCACATACCTTGTTCGTTTATGCCACATACATATCCTTTGTATCCCATAACATACATCATTTTATTTGGGATAACATGTTTGGGTGGTTGATATTATGTAGCCATCTCGATCATCGAAGGTCGGGATACGATATTGTCAAGTAAATTCTCATCTTCCAATAGAACACCAGGAGTAAAAGTGTCGATGTTACAATGCTCTAGGATCATTAATATCTATTGTTGGGTCTACCTCACGTCTTAGGAGATAAGAGGAGTTTAGAAACCAATAGGGCATGTTGGAGATCATATTCTCCGCATCCATTTGCAATAAATTTCATCTCCCATAAATAAAAGGGAGAGTTTGATGTAGAAGCACCATCAATACAAGAGCCCAAGGTATCTAAATTAACATGTGATGCGAACACCTTTGATTAAACTTAAACAAACATTTATGTAGAAGGAAACTCAAATGTGGTGGGAAAATAACCCAATAATGCTCTGCAATGAGAAAAGGGTTGAGGATCCCCTTGAATGGTAATAGTATGTCCTTCATGGTATAACTTTAGACACTGATGGTATGTGGAAGGCACGACTTGCATGGCATGAATCCATGGTCGAATGAGGAGCATGTTGTAAGGAAGTTCCAAGTCCAAAACATGGAACTTGGTGTCATGAGTAGTAGGCCCTACTTCCATAGGAAAAGTAACCATGCCAATTGATTGCCACTCTTCATTATCATAGGCCTTGATGGTGATGACCTTAGGTTCTAGATCAGCATTAGTGTGACCTAGTTGTCAAACCATTTTCAAAGTACAAATATTTAGGCCTGATCTGCCATCCACAAGCACCATTTTTATCTTCTTATGATGAACAATGACTTCAATATGTAAGGGTAGATTATGCATAGGATCCTCTTCAAGAATCTCTTGATGACTAAAGGTTATGTGCTTAGTAGGAGCAATCTGCATGACCAAGGCTTGGAAGTGCATAAGATCAATATCAAATGACACTGCTGACCCCGTAGCATTTTACAAAGGATGTATTTGTGAACATTGGATATTTTGAGAAGATCTAAGATTGAAATCTTAGTAGTGGTCTTCTCAAGTTGTTCTAAAATGTCATAATGACTATCCTAAGGGGTAGGAAGAGAAGTAGTAGGACTGAGATATTAATTAATTATATAACATATTAATTAAACCAACCAAACATTAAACATTTAACAAAGAAAAATGAAATAACACATTTACACGTTGTGACATAGGATATAACATGGAAAACCCCAATGGGGTAAAAACATGAAAGAAGTTTCCAATAAATAAAAACTATTAACCAGTCCAATAACTCCCTTCATGTTTTTATTCTCGTGATAATGAGGCGAGCACATCGCGTTACCATGGCACACTCTCTCGCTTTAATATTAATAGTGTTGATATGTTCAATAGGTGGGTTAACACAACCAATTAGAGAATCAAAAGGATTATTGGTTTTGGAAACATAGTTGGTACTCTTGTTCTGAGAAGACTGACCTTGATCCAAATTTTCCTTCCCTTTATTATGCTTAGGGAAAGGTTCTTTGTAGATTCCCAAGTTTTGATTGGAATACTTGCTAGGTCTTGGGGAATCCATTTCCACATCTCCGCTATCAATTAGATCTTGTATGAAGTGCTTTAACTTCAAACATTTATCAGTATTGTGACCCCTAACATGATGAAACCCGCAATATTCATTTTCTTGAAACCATTTCATTTTCAGCTTATCATCTCTGTAAGATAAAATTTTTGGGTATTCAACCATGTTTACCACGTCTAGCTATTTTAAGATATATGACAAAGAAGTTTTTAGAGGGGTGAATGCACGACATTTATATTTAGGTGTAATAGTTCCTTTGGTATGTTTCAAAGGAGTGTTATTTAGAATTTCCTGCACATGTTTAAAATTAGTTATACCATCACCTACGACGTTTTTATTCTTATTTTGAAAGAATTTTGGTTTATCTCGTAGGATTTGATTCATGGTTATCTTTTGAAAAGGGTTTTAAGGTCCTTTTTGTGAACAATGCTTTTTTGATTTGGCTTCCTTTTTCTATAACTTCTTTAAAAGTGTTACCACAATGCATTTGTAAGTGGAAAGAAATCTCAGGGTGTAGATTAGGCACAAAAATTCTAACTAACTATTTCTCTGGTATGGAGCAAGGGAAGTGACTAGCTAACCCTCGCCATATTTGTAAGAACTAGTGAATTTTTCATTGTTTTGTTATTTTGTATTACATAAGTCTATCATGGTGACATCATTTTCCATGTTAAAGGAAAAGTGACATACAAATTTTTCTACTAATTCCAGCCATGTAGCGATTGACCCTTTAGGTATGTGTAAAAACCATTCAAGCGCTTGTCCCCTAGACTCCGTGGGAAGAGGTGAATGAGATAATTATCACTATATGCAACCTCTTGACATGCCATAAAGAAGTCTTTGACATGGTCCCGTGGATCACCTTTACCTTTATACTTATCAAATTTTGACAATCAAAGTGATGAGGGAAAGGTGTTCTCAACATAGCTCTATCAAATGGGTATGGGAATAGCTCTTCAAATTGATACTTCTTGCTATGTCCCACATTGCCTTCTTGTAAAGAAGTGAGGGTGTTCTTCATAGATAACCATTCTTGGTCAAAGATTTGACCACATGTAGGTGAAGTAGGCATATATACATGGTTAAGTCTAGATGTTTCACCACCTTTATTATTAGTGTATAATTCATGATACACCTCTTTATGTTTTTCTTGATACGAGTTTTGGTATAAAACTCATGATATGAAGCTCTAGGTTTTTCTTGTCTTGGAGTCTTCATAGGCTCTTTGTTAACATGTGAAGCTAAAATCGCTAATCGATTTGAGTAATGAATTGTATTTCTTGTTCTATCAGTAACCTTGTTGTTTTGTGTCTCTTCATGATTCTCACGAGGAGGGGGTTGTTCATGATTGACATGTTCCTCATGATCCTCACAATGAATTTTAACCACGAGGATGTGATAACCACCATTACTTTGAGAAGGCACTTCTTCCTCATTCCGTTGGCTAAAAGTAGAAGCATGTCTTGGGTTTAGGATTTCATCAACATTGTGAAGAGGATGCTCTACTTCTTCTTCTCCATGAACCATGTTCATGAGGATAGTAGGATCAAATGTAGGTGGCAATTTAGCCCCTAATTCTATGACACACATAAGGAATTCATCCTTGTTTTGGAATAATAATTTATCCATGTGGGTGGGATCAAATTCAAAGTCATTCCAAGGAGAGTTCCCCTCATCACCACTATGGTCAACCATGTTATTGTCTTCAAAAAGAGGGTTTAACTTGTCATTAAAAAAAGGGTTTGACCCTAATCTTCGATGCCCCATCCTTGTCATAGGAGGCATAATGGGAAAGATTTTACTAAGGTTGATTAAAATGGACCCTAGGAAAACCAAGCAGCGTGACGACGTCAAATCATCACAAATAATGTCAAATAATGAATGGAAAAGAATCCAAAGAATCAAGGCAATAAAGATACTAAATAATAAAGAATGACACACGATATGGAACCATATAGTATGAAGTATCTAGGACAAATCAATCAAGTATAAGACCAAGATCTAATCACAAGAATAAATACTCCCTATGTTCTCAAAGATAGGTTTGGTGCAATAATGAAAACACTCAATGTCAATACTTAGATCAAGTTTGGGATAAACAATACCTAAGTACTAAAATGGTGTTGACGTGATTTCCAAACAAGGTATACTTAAACAAGTTTAGACACCCACAAAGTCCAAGTCTTGAAAATGGAAGCTACAAATGTGAGCAATGTAACAACACAATTTGGACACGTTAATCAAGATTTGTAGACAAAGCAAGATATTAGTATCAAAATGATGTTGACACAATGTGAACACCGTGTTGGTGAGAAAATTTGTTGGGTAGACAAATTAGGTTTCTCCACCAATGTTCACGGGTTACGCCCTCGCATTGAATGGTAAAACTCCCATTATTAAAAGTAAACTAATCCTAATCCTATCTAAATGTTGTGGGTGGAAAAATTGGTGAGGATCGTACATGGACACTTCACTCAACCTATGGCAAAGTGATTATATGGGGGTACAAGGGAGGAAATTACAACGATGAAGGGAAAAAGGGGGAGATTATGCAAGGAATATTATTGCCATGAGTAGATTACAAAGCTCATACCTATGAGTAACTAGAGTAGTTTGACCTTCAATATAGAGGAAAGCATAGTGAAGATAGTGAGACCAATGAATTAAAATGCCAAGTTTTCAAATTCATCTACCGAGGACATCGAGTTCCTCTCCAATTCCATATAGGATCAAATATGCTTGTAAAGTGCATGAAAGAGAGAAATAGAGGAAAAAAAGAAAGGTAAATAGAAGAAGTGTAGCTTTTATTCCATGTGTAGTGATGAATATAAAGCTTCAACCAAGCTATCACAATTCACAATGCTACATAGTAAGAGTTCTTCAAAATTTGGAATCCTTGGAATGGAGAGGCCATCCCAATTTATAGCAATCTGAATTGTCCTTTCACCTCCCTCACATGACTCTTTGTTTCCATATTCCACTTGTGACCTTTTTTTTTCCATGAATTAAGTATTTATCTTATAATTTTGAGAAAATACTTTTACAAATTCAAAATAGGTCACTTAAGTGAATAGGACAAAATAAAATAATGATGCCTAATGAATATATAGAATGGAGAGAGAAAGAAGAGAGGGAAAGAGAGGAAGAAGGAAGGAATTAAGGGAAAATAACCCTCGTGATGAAATAATTTGAATGCCTTGATGTAGTTATGAACTTGAGCAAAGATTTTTGCCATTGGTGATATTCTAAATCGATGAAAATTACTCCTTGAATAAATTTGAATCATTTTCCCAATCTAGTGATGAATACAAACTCATGGACCATAGAATGAGTGTTCAAAATAATTGTTATGAGGTTTACCACTTGCAAGCTCGAGATGAACACATACAATGCCCTTGATGACTCTACTCAAAACTTGGCCGATAAACTCCTTAACTTATTGAAAGCTGTTCTTATCAATTCACTTTAAATCACCCGAATCATTAAGTGATGAAGATGAATCCACATGACATGCCTTGTGATTCCTTTCTTTGTAATATGAGATGATAATTCCAAACCATGAAAAGCGCCATCTCTGTTCATGATTGATTATACTTGAGAAACTAGACCAACTTGTGCACTTGGAATTCATGTTTCCTTGACACTTAATATATTTGGAAGGGAAAAATTACTATCTTTAGTAAGTGTTAAAGTTTTCCTTTCTAGACCCCAAATGGTGATATCAACCTGAATGCTTATCCCTCAATGTCTCGTTGTGCCAAAATTTCCCTTTGAGAACAACCTATTATTTTTAGTAAGTACACATGGGGCAACTTACTATTTTTGTTAGTGTCATAGTTAGCTTTTCCCAACCTTAACCAACTATGGTAGCTTGAATTATTTCTTCTTACTATGTTCCTCTTGCCTTTTGGACCAACTAGCTATTTATAGCAGGGGCTTGTGGAACCACTTACTATTTTTAGTAAGTTTCAATTGCGAGCCGAGATGACCTTTTTGATGACTTTTCTTGCAATACTCCCTCTGTGTTCATTTTCTTCTTTGTAGCCTCTTCAAATGGTGGCTTACCTAAAGTAACAAACCCATATGTAGGAAGGCATGCTATTTTTAGTAAGTGCAATGTAGATGTCGGATTGCAATAAAACAAATTTTAAAACTCGGGTTTTTTTCGGGTTCCATGCTCCGCATTTTGACTAATTCCTTCATCCGAACAAGTGAAAAATGAGATTTTCAGTAGTGGGCGTAGAATACTAAAAAAAAACATAGCTCTCCATATCCCTAAAAAATAGTATTGGGCCCCAAAATATTGGCTAAGGATGAGAAGGCACGTAGGTGCGCGAGACCTAGTTGAAGAAGGGCATGCGGGGTTGAAGGTGCATAGGGAAGGGTTCTAGCGGGGGTTTTTACAGAACACATGACATGCACATGCAAGGGAAGGTGGATTTTGGACTTAGCCATATTCGACATCCCATGCAAAGACACAAGAAAAGCGTGACCTCTTGTGGATAAGGTGTTAGCTTGGCATCGTGGGATCAAAAGGGAATATTCTAGGAATGTGATGGAAGGTTCCAAAGACATCATTGCAAAGAATGGAGAGATTGGATATGAAAAGGCATGATACCATGGAGGACCACTTCGATAGTTGACAACCAATCTTTAACTTCAAAAAGGTATGGCGGTGGTTGCTAAGGTTATAAATACAAGCGCTCGATAGAAGAAAAGGAAGGAGTTAAAGAGAGGTGAAGCTTTATAGAAATATAATGAAGGGTTCTAGGGGTTATGGATTAGGATAATATAGGAATCATGACACATTTAGAGGGATGGGTCTGCATCCATTTTTGTAATGTGGTGAACATAATGTAGTTCTGATGCATGACTTGGCTCTGTGCAGTTGTAATATGAAGGTTTGTAATGGTTTCATGGAATGCAATGTGGTTATTGAATCTATTAGTATGAATATAAGGCTATGTTATAAATCATATGTGTTCAAGAGTATAATACTTATGCATTTCCTTTCTTTATGAACCATTTTCATATGTTGTTTTCTATTTATTTTTTCGATACAATGAGATACAAATTGTTTCTAGATTCTTAGAATGTTGTATAGTTCTTTTTCTTCTGCATTTGATTATCTATCATAAGATGATGCATTCTCATGAGAATCACATAAAGGAGAGACTCAGCACCCACACATGCCTCAGGTGAGTGCCCAATGTCTGCTAGGGTGATAGGATGACGCGCATGTGATTAGAATTTTGGTGTAAGGGTATAAAAATATGACTACATCTTGGTTCTATTTTGGGACCTCTTTTCAAAGTTTTTGTGATAAATGGCATGCATCTCTTTCCCTATGATGTGTGATGATAGAGTGTCTGACCCTAGAAAGTGTTGAAACATGGTTTAAGAGCACGAAGGATGAGTTTTATCAAAGATCCAACACTTTGGACTCGAGTTCAATGCGTGTAGATGGGTAGAAGAAAACTTGTACCATGAGTTTTATGAGACATTATTCTGCTATTTTCTAGTAGAACTATATGAATGGCTTTCATCATATGCATCCAGATCAAGCTAGTACTACGAGATCACATGTGTGGATCTAAGATGTCTATTAGAGGTCATGAGGATGCAAATCTAACTTGGACACGTGTTGTTGATCACTTTGGTGGAAGAGAGTACTAACCAATTATACTCTTGAATATGCCATTTCTATGTGTTCTTGTCCGAGTAAGTTGCTAAGTTCAAGTTTTTGAGGGAGCCTAGAGGATCATTTTTGCATGTTATTCCTTTTTTTTATGAAGATATTGGTCATTAATTTGAGTTTAGAGGCATTCCTCATGGTCGAGATAAGATTCTTTGAGTCTTTGGGAGAGGAAGCTAAGGTGGAGGAATATGGTGGAAACTCAGGCCGAGAAGGAAAGGAAGGAGAGATGACTCAAGTATAGAGAAGCTTGTGAAAGGGAGATGACTAGACAATGCGAGGTTACAAGTGTGATGGATCTATAGAGGTAGATGTTACAGGAAGGAGTTGAGGTTCACACAAAGGACATGGAACTTGAGTAGTCATCTTTACCCCATCTTGGCAAGCATAGGAGATAATCCCTTGACCTTCCGATGAGAGTATGTCACATGAAGAAAGAAGAGCCATCGACGTGCATTTGAACCCACCTAATGACTAACCCCTAGCGCTTGGTTTTCTAGATCAAGGAGAAGTATTTTTAACCTAGTTGGTATCGTGGGAGTAACCGATCTGCACCTAGGAGATATAATTTCTCATTTGGAACATCCATGGTTGTGTAATCGATTCCTGTATTTGGAGGAATCTTTGGACAAGGTGTAAGTATGTAAGGTTTGGGTATCACGTCTGGGAGTGGGACAATATCAAAAACCATAAGTGCTTAGTTCAGTGGGATATTGGGAACACTAGGCACAACCACTTCAAGTCCTTTTCGACCGTAGGAGGTGGATCTGGTGGGTTAGGAGGAACATGACCTGGTGGATCCAGTGGATCTAGTGGAGGAGGAAACATCGGAGGGAACCAAGGCTCTGGATCAGGAGGATAAGGACCCCAACCACCTCCCCAAGTGTTTTTGAGATGTATTTACATTTACCAAACTATAGGGGTATTGAAGATGCTGTAGAGCATGTGCACAAGTGTGAATTAATATGGCATGCGAAAGGGATCACTACCCCAGAGTAGAAGGAGAGTTACTTTGCAACAATCTGCAAGGGCACACACATATTTGGTATAGAAAGTATGATAGTTATCAAACGGTGGTAGACTACACCGCATTAAAGAATGCCTTCATAGCAGAGTTCAATATCCCCGAGATTGAGCAAAAGAGCATCAACGCTCCGACGGAGATCCAATAAGGAATGACAGAGAGTGTGTGGGAGTATTACTCCGTGTTTCAAGACCATCTTCTCTAAAATATCCTATGAAATTCATCCTTATCAACATGCTCAATGGTTTTTTGGAGGGTTGATAACACCATTTATAAGGGATTTATCACACAAGACTTTTAAAGACCCACGCGAGGCATTGGAAGATGCCCCGCACGCCAAAGCCGTTGTTGGGAGTGCCGATACTAGTGTTAGTCCTTTTCTAGAGGCTTAAATTACTATAATGGCCAAGCAGTTAGAGAAGGTGTCTACAAACTAAGCACATGAGGTTCATATTGGGCTTTGGTTTATAGAATACTGAAGTGGAAGGGCATGTGAATGATAAGTTGCCCTTAGAAATCGAAAGACGTGCTTTATAGTGGTAGACTATGAAAGTTTCATTGGGGATCATGATGCAAGTAGTTTCCCTCTACTCCAATCTAAAATATGCAAGAATGTTTCTTTCTATTGTAATATTTTTACCTCTACGACCCATGATACCAAGGATTATAGACTGATTGATCAGATCCATGATGCTATTAATTTTGGTGTGTGCCAAACTAGCCTTACAAGAAGTTCCAAGGATGATGACCATCATTATGAAGGGCACACAGATGGAGGAGCATGTGGAAGAGGTTTTTGCAGAGGATTTCATGGTCACAATAACCGTGATGGAGGATGAAGTGAATTCCCATGAGGAACCTGTTATAATTGTGGATCTACAGAGCATTACAAATGTGAGTGTCCTGATATGTTACAATGCTCATGGTGTGGAAAGAAACATAAGTATGAAGAGTGTGTAGAGATTTATGAGAATATGAACCAACATCATCGGAAAGACAAGGCACTGGGATGGTGAGAATCAAAATGCTGATTCACAATGGATGGCAAGAGTGGCACGTGAGTCAGGGATAGAACTTGTATTGGTGACTTACGAGAGTAGAGGTCACACATGCTAGGGAGATGCCAAGGTAAAGGACAATAGTTTCAAGAGAGGAAGTGACACATGGAAAATATCCAGACCCTACTCATCAGAAGGAGGTGTATCAAGAGACTATGGATGTGATTCAAAGTTTGTAAGGGGAGATCCAATGTCTAAAGGAGAAATCAAAATAGTTGGAGCAAAGGAAGAATGCTGAGGCTCAAAAGGGTGACTTGGATGAAGTCAAGGAGGTATGTAGGATGTTAAGGCAAGAGAATATTATTCCATTGTTAGGAGAATGGCTAAGGGAGAAGGTACCACATGCCGAGTAGAGCACAAAAGGTAGGGTTTACATGTAAACCTTCCTCCTCACAAACCTTGACTATGACAAGGAGATTACTTTAAATGCAGTTGTTGATGGATGGATTTTGAGTAATATCCTCATCAACACAAGAGCAGAGGTCAATGTTCTTACCTTAGATGCCTAACATTAGATGGGAAGGCCTGCATTACAACCATATTTGAATGTGTTATATATGGAAAACAAGACTAAGGAAATTCCCATTGGAGTCTTGAAGGATGCAATTATCACCATTCAAGGGGCCAAGTTCACTGGAGACTTCAAAGTCTTGGTGCTCACCGAGGCAGACAACTTTCCAACGTTACTTGGGCACCCATGGTGTTACAAGAACAATGCCGACCTGTGGTTTAACAAAGGGTATATCAGATTTGAAAACAAGGAAGAAAGGGTGATCATTCCTTTAACATATGGGAATTCAAAGGTGCCTATACTGAGCCCTTAGGAGAATAAGTCCTTGATAGAATCTATGTGCACTCCATTAGAGATCTTGAGATAATTCATCCCAGAGGAGTCATCTAGTTTGAAGATGCTCAGTCCTTGAGTGATACCACTAGTGTGGCATGCAAAAATTGGGCACATGGGACCTATGAGTTGATTGGGTGAAAATTGAGAGGATCTATAACAAGGGTGACAAAGGCGTGCTCAGTCAAGTGCCTAGGAGGAAAAAAGTTGCCAAGTTACTCTGGAGGAGCATATCCTAAAATTTTCTTGTGGGAAATGGAAGATTAATGAAAGAATGAGGACGAGAGAATGGGAATGCTCGGTTATAACTTACACTAACTGCAACACACCGGTGGTCTACACATTGGGAGAACCTCCTAGAGTGGTGCAATGTAAGAATCACATTTTATGTCACGCCCGGTTAAAACAACCCACTTGAGACCCGTGAAAATCTAGGTTTAGTTAGAAAATTATGGAATAATTTTTTTGATTAGGAGTTAATGACCAAAGTTTCAATACAATTAAATTCAATGATAAATTTTCCCATTAATAATTACTAATTCCACATTAAAAAGTAACAAGAGTAATAAGTCCACCCTAGCTCAAATCTCTCTAGGATTAATTTAATTATTGATTACATTGAAATTTTAGCTAAATATTCCTAATTAAATTTTAGTGTTAAGGGACCTAAAATAATTAAATACCCAAGGTATTTAATTTCCACCAAATCAAAGACGTGAGCAGGATTAAATTACAATGAGGAAAAGAACACATAAATAAAATCAACAGAGCAAGGTCTCACTTACCCACTCCCAAAGACTTGATTGAGAGTGTCACCCCCATTTCAAGTTGTCATGCAACCGTTGCCACCGATAGGTTTGGAACAATTCAATTTCCTCAGGACATACTTTCCATTTATTAACAATTATCAAGGTCACATGGTTCAAATTTTAGGGTTAGAAGTTTCGCTTAGGTCCAGGAGTAATTTTTCCCCATACACAACTCTCTAACATGCTCGAGTTTTAAATTGTTTTTTCTCATACTTAATGCTTCCAAAATTTCCCTAAATCATTCCCATTGGATAGGAAATTTTCTCACCTTTCTCGGTGATATAAAGAATTCCTCCTAACTCCTTACAGAACTCAAGATATGAGTAGGCGGAGTTTTTAGGTCAAATTTTCCCTTAGGGGGACACATGTCAAGAGTGGGGAAAGCACCTTCAACGGGTTGACGGGTCGCGGGGGTGGCTTGGAGAATTTTTCCATTACGTGGGCACAAAGGAAAAAGTTCTTCCACGCCTCCATGGGTCCCCGGTGGACACGTGTCAAGTCTTGGCGTAAAGTGGGAAAGGGTGAGGGGTTGGTAGAGCAAAGAGAGAAGATTACCGAATTTCACCAAAGGGAGAACGAAAAGGGAAAAGGGATGTGTGGGTCCACGTGCCCGTAGAAGAAGAAAATTCCAAGGCGCGGCAGAAAACGAAGCCATGGGGAAACTTTCACAATTTTCCAAAGGCCAAAAAAAAATTGAAAGAAACAAGGGGTCCGCCTCCCCACGCCACCCCCAAGGTACCACATGGCATTTTCTCATTAGTCGTGGAGCGGGGCTAACGTGAAACTTTTTCCCCAAAATTTTCAAAAGGTCTAAGTGTTGAAAGGAAGTCTGCGCCTTCGCCATAGCTCTAAGAGGACACGTGGCACCGTTTGATTGGGCATGTGGGGGCGAGTGGAGGAAAAAGAAATTTTTTTCCTAAACCAAAATTTTTCCAAAAACTTTTCTAAGGCCAAAATGATGGGAAATTTTTGGGTTGTGGGTCCTGTCAGGAAAATTTTCCCAAATTCTCCCGCTAAGGCACAAAAACTTCAAAGTGCCATAACTTGAGCTAGAAAGCTCAGTTTTGGGAAAACGAGGACTTTTGGAAAGATCTCGATTCCCTCTTTGCACAGAAGCATAAATTTTAATTTTTGATAAGTTTTAAAGGGTCAATTTTGCAAAAGGATCTGCAAGATTTTAATTAGCAAACTGGTAATTTTTAACTTATCAATTTTGTTCAATTTGTTTACCTCCTTCACTCAACATGCCAAAAAGACATGGAGGATCATTCTAGGAAGGGTTTTAAGTGTTTTAGGAAGGTAATTTTCTCAATTGATTCAAGTTTGAGTTTTGTCCAACAAGTGCATGTAAAACACGACCGAGGAAAGGATTGTACTCAAATTTGCCATGTACACTTTATCTTCTTAAGTTTCCTTTGTCCATTTTGAATTCCTTAATGTCTTAGCATACTAATTTGTAACATTTTTAAGTTGATTACTAAGTGCAGGTCTGAACTGTATAATTTGATTGCTTTCCTTTTGCTAGTTCCAAAATTATACACAATGCCAGTGATCAGTTTCATTGAAGGAGTTATTTATTAGTTTTTATCATATAGGTATAGTATTTACTTCCTAAACTAATCCATTACATTCAGTTGATTCTAAACAAATCATTTCCAAGTTAAATTACAAGTTCTGATTTCAATTTTAATATAATTCCAAGGATGCAAAAACAATATACTTCTTTCCTACGCATTCTTCTTTCCAACAAATATTTTAATTCACAATAGTAATTCAATCACCATTTGATATTCCCATTTCAATTACAACAATGTGAATAAGATATGAACTTGTAATTCCTTATTGACTTCAAAAGAGAAACATCTTTGCATTCTTTCATTCCTTGAATACAATTAACAAAATTTTCATTTGGTTTCAAATACAATTTACAAAATATACAACACTCTTTCACATTCCTTCTTCAAAAGCAGAGAAGAGATTATAAATTTTTACATTTCACATTTCATTTTCAAACTTTCCTCATCAATACAAGCAACTTCTCATTACAATAATTATACAAATCATCCACTTCAAGTGGGAAGGAATACAATAAACTTGCTCACAAGAAGGGACTGTCAAACTATACATTTCTTTTGCTCCAGGACAGCAACATGCTCATTTTCTTTTCTTTTTTTTTTTCTCCAAGTTGATCACAAAAAAAGAGGGGGAAAGGAAATGCTCTCCACCCAACCAAGACATCCAATGAAAGGAGAAGCCTTCCTTCATCATTGGCCCCCAATCCCTAACCAAAGTACAATCAAAGGTGTAATTCAACCATGGCAACAATTGGCTTCCACAACACAACATTCTTTCACATACACATTTATTTTTGAAACACAATGCAACACAAAACAAACAGTAGTTCACAACTGCATTTAAAAACATTTCAAAATAGAACTCAGGCTTGATCTTGCAAGCCAAAGGAGCAAGGCCTATGGGGGAAGTTGCTTATGCCTCCCAATTGGGAATTGGGCATCCACCAAAAACAAACCACCAAATAATTCATCACACACATTTCCTTATGCCCCCACAAAGTAAGAAATGAAAGCTATTTCTTTTCCATGGTGGATCCCAACCCCAAGATCACTCCACAAAACTCTGATGCCAATGGCATTTCCTTATACCCCCACATGGATTCCCCATATCCTTCTCCTACACCTTCCCTAAGGCGAGTCTACCTAACTAGCCAAAAAATAAAACAAAGCATGCATTTTCCACACAACACAACAAAATAATGAAAATAAAAGAGAGTTAAATTCCTACCTCTCCATGGTTATTTGGTCTCCAAATAACAAGCTAAAAATTCAAACATAGTCCAAAAAAACAAGCTCCCAAGCATGTAAAGCTTCCTCCAAAACTTCCTTCAAAAGCAAGAGCTCCCATAAGAAAATGCGCCCCCAAGGAAGAATGCAAAAAGGTTCAACAACCCCAAAACAAGAAGAGAGTTTGAAATATATAGAAGAGGGAAAGAAGAGGATGATGTGGATCCATGTAGGATGCCACATCATACATCCTCACATTCAAACACCAAAGACAAACTCCAAACTCCAAGGCTCAATAAAGAGGTGGGTGAAAAATGACAAGTTACTTGCACACTCAAAAGAGCCCACACCTCAAGGGACAACAAATTAAATGAAATGTAAGAGAGTGCAATCCAAAACAAGAAACATGATGAATAAAATTCATTATACAAGTCAAAAATCACATCTCCAACCATTAGTATGGTTGGTGAATTAAATTTAGAGGCATGGGACAAGTTTTACTTGTCCCACAAGCCTCCAAAAGCGCCCCTAAGGACAAATTTGAATTTCCATGGAGGTGGAGTATTTCTTACTCCAAAAACAACCTTACAAAAGCTCTTACACAACTTACACATCACTTACAAATTAAATACAACAACCAATAACTCTAATAATTACTTTCCCATATCCCAATTTAATTTATTTAAATTTTAAACATATGATCTCCTCACATTAATCTATCACAATTAATTTATTAAAAGAAGAGAACACATTACAAATAAAATACATACAACAATAAATAAAAGAAACACATTAATAAAATACACAAACCCATGGTCACATGTAAAGATGATCCCCCATGGGAATCTCTAACAAAATACAACACACACACAAAACAAGTTGCCATGGTGACCTTGTCGAATTCACCTAGAATTCCACTTTGGTTAGTCTCCAATCCCCGATGTTTGTTGTGATATTTTAAACCTACAAAACACAAATACCTCCTTTGGCCTCGTGGCCATATCAGAACGTCCAAAATGAATATATAACAAAATCACAAAATCATCTATACATATGAATCACAACAATCACCAAGGCAATCAACAAAATCATTTACAATTTATATCGACAACTATATCATCATCAAATAATTTTCCTTTTCTAGGTTTACTCATAATCTCCAAAATCACATGTCTGAATAACTTCCATTAAACATCCATGTCAATAGTATATCATCATCCACATGTGAGTGTCTCTAATAATCACCATGCATTATATATAATCAGATTCAACAATAATCCAGGATCTGACATCTAACACCATACTAAATCAAAACTATTAAAATGTCTGTCATATAGTCTACAGATATCATGATCAGTAATAAAATGTGCCAAAGGGAAGTGGGCACTACATTTTCTATATGCTTCTTTAAGCAACATGCCAACAGTCATACGAGACTACCATGACAAAGAGATTACCTCATTTCATATCCAAGCATGCGAGAAGGCTTGGATGGGAAGCACAGAAGTGTTACCACCTTTATTATGGGTGCATAAGTTGTATTCCACCTTACAAGGCTATGTGCATGTATGGTATATTCATTTGGAGATGCGTCATCAAATAGGTAATTGGCAGGAGTTGGCGGTTGATCTCATTCAAGCTTTCGAGTATAGGAGTACAAATCCATCAATGGATAGGGCATTGCAAGTAATCAAGTGCCTTACGATGGGAGATAGTGCTATGGTAGAGGATAGGCTATTGGAATTACTAGGTGAACCTTATTTGGAGACATGCCTCAATGAAGAGGAATCAGAGGAGGATGTATATAGCTTGAGTGTGCATGCATGGAAAAAGAAAAAGGAAAAATGGTCTATGTAGTAAATGGTGAAGAGATGGAAACTTTGGATGTTAACCATTTAGAAGGTATGTGCGAAGTCATAAATAGCACTGATGAGCAAGCACGTGCCTACCATGAGCCCTTAAAAACAAATAAGGTTAACATTGGGACATAAATAGACTGAAGGAAGCTATCACCGGGGACTATTGGTCAGAAAGAGAAGTTTCAAAGGTCATTGATCTATTGCATGAGTTCCAGGATTTGTTCCCTCGTGGGTATCATGAACTCAAAGGCATCCACCATTCCTTAGGGGAGATGAAAATCAAGTTGAAGGAAGGTGCGTGCCCAATTTGGAAGAGGCCTTATCAGATGAATCCAAATTTACACGTGTGGGTCAAGGAAGAAATAGACAAGATGATAGCATCTGGTATAATTGAGGCAGTGGAAGAATCATAATGGATCAACCCAATGGTTATCAATATCAAGAAGGATGGGAGGATAAGGATGCATGTTGAATATAAGGATCGAATGTGGCATGTGTCATCGACCCCTTTCTAACCCCCTTTAGTGAAGAAATTTTAGAGGGAGTAGCCAGGCACGAAGTCTACTCTTTCATGGATGGGTTCTCAGGGTATCACCAAGTCGGGATTCTAGGAAGACTAGAGAAAGAAATTTTTTTCCACCGAGTTGGGTCATGATGAGGTTCTGTACTGATGCATATTAGAGCATGAGCACATGAAAATTATGGAGGAAGCACATGGTGGGATTGTAGGAGGACACTATGTAGGAAATGCTACCATGCAGAAGATTTTATTAGTAGGGCTTTGGTGGGAAACCATCTACAAGGATTGTATTGAGTTTTAAGGCTGTGACCGTTTTGAGTGCCTTGAAAACACGGAAAGAGGGATGAAATGCCCTTGTGACCAATATCCAACATTGAACCATTTGAAAAATGGGCAATTGAATTTGTAGGGCCAATTTCACTAGCCATGTGAAGGACTGGTTTGTGGTATATCATTACTTGCACTGATTACTTAACATGGTGGGTAGAGGCAACACCTACAAAGGATTGCACCACAACAACAACTGCTAGATTTTTATGGGAGAACATAATCAACATGTATGGTTGTCCTTTAAGTTTAACAAGTGATAAAGGTACACACTTTCTCAATGAAATGGTCAGGATTTTGTTAATGAATTTATGGTGGCCCATCACAAGACTACCCCTCATCACTCTCAAGAAAATAGAAGCTTGAGGCATTTAACAAGATACTAAGTCACACGTTGACTAATATCCCTAACGTTGAAAGAAAGGATTGGGATGATAATATATCAACCATTATATGGGCATACATGACAACCTATAAGAGGTTGAATAAGGCCACACCATTTCAATTGGTGTTTGGCGTGGAGGCTATTTTTCCAGTTGAATTCATGTTACCATCATTATGTATAGCGCACGTAGGAGGGTTAGCTAATGAGAAAGCACTAGAAGAAAGGAATAATAAGTTGATATAGTTAGATGAAAGGTGATCACTTGCTAGATGGAGTTAGAAGATAGAAAAATCAAGACAAAAGGCATGGCATGATCGTCATATCAAGAAAAAGAAGTTTGAGGTTGGGAAAATGGTGTTGTTGTATGATTCCAAGTATCTTGTGCCATCTGGGAAGTTGAAATTCCATTGGTTAGGACCCTACATCATCTCATACATTCTTGATTTAGGTGCTTTCCAGTTACAAGTGTTGGATGGGATGAGATTACCAGGTCATTTCAATGGGAGTAGGTTGAATCCCTACTATAAATAAGTCTTCTTGGTGTTTGTAATAAGGTAGTGTTGCCAATTAGCTTATAATTTCCCTTTATGCTTTTTATTTTCTTGTGTTTCCCTTTCTCATTGCTTGTTCCTTTATTTTTGTTTCATTTTGTGCCTTGTGTGCCGATAACCACATTATTTTTCCAAGGTTGTGTATGCGCAGAGGACCACACATCTATTTTTAGTGTGGGGTGGAGTAATGTAAAGTATAAGCCTACAATACAAGTTAAATGGCCTAGTAGAAGGAAGCACGTAAGGTTGAGAAAGTGCATGAGGAAACAGTGGATGATAAATTATGGTGTCAAGGAAAGGCTGTAATAGAGACCACGTACAAAGGATGAAGAGTGCAGGAACAACATGAGGTAGGAGAGGGAAAAAATTAGGTAAAGGATAGAAGAAGTGACTTTGGAGAGTGTAGGCGCGCACGCGTAAGAGTCTTTGTCAGATTGGATTTTTTGCATGCGAAAGGTTGTAAAGGGTTTTTTGCATAGGATTAGGTGTGTGGGTAAAAGTGCTTGAGGTGGTTTTAAGGAAAAATCCACATTTAGTGTCAAGTACGGTGGTAGGTGGTATAACATTTAATGTTGGAAAGAAGGAAAAGCTATAAATATGAAGTCGGGCACATCATTATTTTACCTTGTGATTACAAAGTGAAAGAAGCTCTTGTAAACTAGGGCATCAGAGAGAAATTTGTGTGAAGGAAGAAGAATATGAGAAATTGATTGTGTGACTAAAGTGAATCTACAAACCTAGAAGGAAGGAGTACATGGGCATATGGAAAAAAGTTGAAGAGTGCACTCATCTTGTGGAAGGATTTCCCAGTTAGGGTTTGGTGGCTAGGGCACAAAGGAAAAAGGATTTCTTCATAAGAGTGAGCTTTGGGATTGAGCAGAGTAGTAGAGTAGAGCAAAGAGGAAGGAGTTTTAAGTTTAGCCCAACTAAAATATGGCACCCAAGAAACCAACCATTTCACCAAAGAAAACAAAGGGCAAGGGTAAAGGAAAGAAAAGCAATTGCCATCATGAGCTCCAATGAAGAATGGTACGTAAAATGTAGTACCCAGATGGGGTATTGCTAGGAAAAGAGTGGGAGTCACACTTACGAAAGATGGCCATGAGTGATTATAACCATCAATGAGAAAAACTGAGAAGAAATGGCATTAGAGTTGGTTCAACCAACTAACAAGAGACACCAATATGGAATGCCCATTTACAATGATGAGGTGAAGGTCAAATTGGAGAAGGCTGGATTATTGCAACTATATGAGTTGCCTTACTTTGGAAAGCTGAGTGCCTTTATCAATGGTTGATGTCACACGTGCATGAGGATCAATTTTATTTTGTGGGGTGCAAGATGTGCGCATAACACCACAATTGATATCAAGTTCACATGCCTTATTTGTGAAGGAGAGAGTATAGATGATGATCTAAGTGATAAGGAGGCTATCAAGGAGACTGTAGCCATGTATGACTACAAGAAGGGTCGTGATACTTTGACATTGCCAAGATTCTAGACCCTATTATGAGGATGGCCGTGTGCACTTGGTGACCAAGCTCAATGATTAGGAATGATGGACACAAGTGAACAAGGCATGGCTAAATGTATGCCAAAGATATCAAAAGGAACAATCTATAACTTGTCCGCTTTCATCGCGGATGAGATCATAAGCAACATGCACAGGAGGGAGAAAAGATATTATTTAGTAACATCCTCCTCACCATTATATTTTTAGATATTGGAGTGCCCGATGGGCTAGAAAATTTGTTTGGGAGTATCAGAAGAGGATCCCTCACCCATAAAAAGGTTTGTGAAGTACACTTGTGAAACCATGATGGGCTCACAAGGCACACTTGGAAAAGTGGTACAAGTGAATGTGACACATTGGAGAAGAATGGAGGATCCTAGAGTAGTTACAGTGCTCGTGGATGGAGAGGTAGAATTTTAGTATACCAACACTTCTGCATTGGTAGATTTACATTGACAGATGGGACTATGAGTCCATGGTGCAAGCTACCCTTCTCCTTCACCACGTGCAATACTTCCAAGCTAGAGTCAATCGGTTCAAGGAGGCCAAGAGACTAAGGTTCAACCTTAGTGAGGTAGATCTAGACCACCATGAGCTATGAAAGCTCATCTACCCAAAGAAGCACACATATGTGGAGAAATATGTCTCCCACAAAGTACAAATGATGAAGCCTTTAACATTGTCGATTATAGGAGGACCACAGCAAGGGTGTATCTGTACATAAGGCCAAAATTTGAAAAGGGTGCTTACTTGGAGAATGATGTCTCCATTCTGAAGACCCTATAAGAAGGAAGAAGGTCACACAAAGGAAGAAAAAGAGAAGAGGTGCAGGAGAAGAAGGCACCAAGTGTTCAAACCACATGGGTGGGCGTGCTTGAAAGAAAATGCTAAGCCTAGTACTTATGCATGGAGAAAGAAGTCTCATGTCAAAAGAAAAGACCCCAGAAGAAGAAGAGGTTTGGAGCATGAAGAACACCTCACCCATGAGGAATCACCAATGAAGAGATCACCTGTCAAGGAGAAAGAAAAAGAAGAATCTCTTGTCTTTGGAATCCCCAGTGAGGAAGAAGCAAGAAGGTGGTGATGATGAGGAAGACTCAGAAGAAATGAGAGATTCTAGATGCCTACATCGGTGATAAGGATGATGATGATGAGCTTGAAGGAGGTGAAGACCATCAATCTATGAGGTGCATGATTCTGAGGAAGAAGGGGATGAGGAGTATAACAAAGAGGATGAGGAGAAGAATGACGAAGAAGAAGTTGAGGCTCAAGGCAAGGGGATGAGTGAGAGAAGTAAATACAAAGGATCAAAGGACCCCAAGCCTCACAAAGGAACAAATAGAAGAGGTGAGAGAGAGAAGTGGTGGGAATTATCAAGAAGCTGGTGGAACAAGAGGTAGAACATAACACGGATGAGGTGTTGAAGGAAGTTGAGGAGGAAAGCATAGGAAAAGAATATGATAGCATGGGGAGATCCTAGTTTGGTTGTAAGCTTTCAAGGGCCACACATACGGGAGGAAGAGCACAAAAGCAAGCACAAGTCAAGGAATGGGCTACATCGATGATCTAAACAAGGTGTTGCATATGCACTTTTAGAGCATTGTACTAATGGAACAACTCTTGGCCATGGCTTCATTTGATGAGGAAGGTGCATACCCTCGGATGAGGAAAATGCTATCATGGGAATTTGAGTCCCACATTGATGAGCCTGAATTTGAAATAATCCAAGGAGAATTGATGAAGGTCCGAAAAAAAAGGAATAAACCCTTGGTGAATGCTCAACAATTATCAGATGAGAAAATCTGCAACGCGCTCAACAAAGTTTCAGTTGAGGTTGAAGCCATAACTCTTGGAAGAAATGATAGGGTGAAGTTCCTAGAGGTAGAGATGGAGAAAAAGGAGGAGGAGCTCCTTAAGAAAAGAAAGGACCTAAAGCAAGAGGAGCTAATCAAGTGCTTAGTTAAGGTGTGAGTTAAAAGATGAGAAGGCAAGGGTGTGTGAGGTATACAAGAAAATAGAGATGATCATGAGATGCCATTGTCTTGAAGCATCTAGACTTAACACCACCCGCAAAAATATGGATCAACCTTATAGTGCCTAGAGGACTTGACCCACATACTCACTATGGAGAGGCAACCACTTTGCCTTAGAATCCACAAAAGAGGTGTTGGTGTGCAAGAAAAAGAGGATAAGATAAAGGTTGTAGAAATTGTTGCTCGAGTACAACAAGATCCTCGCGATGTAAAAGCCATCACTGCGCTTGCAAGTTTCTTTGAGTTTTCCTATGATAATTATGTGGATAGGGATAGAGTGGAAAGTATCTTGGTTGCCACCCATGAAGTGGAACTCAAGGAGTTATAAGAAAAGAATAAGGGGAACAGGGTTGAGTGAGACAAAATCCTAGCGAAGTGGAAAAGAAATCAGAGGCCATTGAGACCTTGGGGCTCAATCAAGAACCAAATGAAAGAATTGTACCCCCAAATCACTCGGAGGATGGACACACTCAAGGATTTGGGAAAAAAATTAGAGGAGATCATGGAGACAATGAACGCTAAGGGAGAAGGGCTAAGATTTGAGGAGGTAAGCACCTGGTGGGTGACCTCTGTCAAGTGATCTCGAGAATGAGGTTGATGCTTGGGGAAAGTTAGAAGCAAAATTAGGGAAGGATTTCCTCTCTCCTCCAGTGATAAACAAGTTCCCCATTCTTTCATTCTTTCCCCCATTTCTTCATTTCTTTATTCTTCCATTCCAACCATTTGTAAGAGCCCATTCATTCTTTGATTCATTGAAGAAAGTGTTTTCGAGGATGGAGAACAGGTGTAGTGTGGGGTGATGTTGGGCCCCGAGAATATTGGCTAAGGATGAGAAGGCACGTGGGTACACGGGACCTAGTTGAAGAAGGGTGCACATGGTTGAAGGCACATAGGGAAGGGTTATAATAGGTTTTGTAGACACACGTGGTGCGCGTGTGCAAGGCAAGGCAGGTTTTGGACTTAGCCATATTCAACGTCCTAGGAAACACATGAGAAAAGCATGACCCTTGTGGATAAGGTTCTTACAGCGAAACTTGTGGGATCAAAAGGGAATATTCTAGGCATGCGATGGAAGGTTCCAGAAGACATCATCACAAAGTGGAGAGATCGGATCTAGAAGGCATGCTCCCATGGAGGACCACTTTGACACTTGGCAACCGATCTATAACTTTAGAAAGGCATGGTGGTGGTTGCTAAGGTTATAAATACAAGTGCTCGATAGAAGAAAAGGATGGAGTTGAAGAGAGGTGAAGCTCTACAGAAATATAATGGAGGGTTCTAGGGGTTAGGGATTAGGAGAATATAGGAATCATGGCACATTTAGAGGGATGGGTTTGCATTCATTTTTGTAATGTGATGAACATAGTGTATTTCGATGCATGACTTGGCTCTACATTGTATATATGAAGGTCTGTAATGGTTTCATGGAATGTAATGTGGTTATTGAATATGTTAATATGAATATAAGGCTTTGTTATAAATCATATATGTGTTTAGGAGTATAATACTTATGCATTTCCTTTATGTATGAACCATTTCCATATGTTGTTTGCTATTTCTCTTTTCTAGATGTAATGAGATGACAACTCGTTCTAGGTTCTTAGAATGTTGTATAGTTCTTTTATGTCCTTCTACATTTGATTATCTGTCATAAGATGATGCATTCTCATGAGACTCACATAAAGGAGAGACTCAACACCCACGTGTGCCTCGGGTGAGGAGCACCTAGTACCCATTGAGTGATAGGTGACACACATGGGATTATAATATTGGTCTAAGGGTAATGAAAACTATTTTATGTGAAACTAGATTTTTCAACGATAATTCCCTCTAATTTTAACACTATTTTACCCACTAGAACCCCGAGAAGTGAAGAGGTAGCTTGCTTCCTTTTCACAGCTTAATTTTCATGTGACATGGGCATAAATTTGATGAAAAATTAGTACTCCATATCTCTAAAAAATAGGGACTTTATGGCATACAAACTATTTCACACAAAACTAGATTTTTCAACAATCATTCCCTCAAGTTTTGTGTGATTTCACCCCTAGGAACCCGAGAATTGGAGAGGTAGCTTGGTGATTTTTTCCACTACTATGTAATGACAGCAATTAATGGATCTTGATATTTTCAGGTCTTGTTTTTTCTCCATTCACAATGAAATCAACTCCATTGTGATAGGTTTTTGCTTCTTGTCTCACTGGTGAAATTTCTCTTTGATCTGGTTGCGGTTTGACGAGAAATTGAACTTTGTTCTTCGTGGAGCCGAAAGTGAAATTTATTCACTATGAGAATTCCTTTCTATGAATGGGAGGTTTGAAGGTTATTTTTAATTGCCTTCAAGAGTGGAGAACTCAGCAATAGATGGTTCTTCGTTTTGTGCACTGGCTTGTAAGATATGTTCGAATCTTTGTCTCACGACAAGTTTTCGAAGAATTCCTTCACTCTTCTCTTTTGTTCTTCATTCCTTTAGCTCTTTCAATCAATATTTTCTTTGAAAAATATTCATATTCATAGAGTGGAAGGTTTGGTTGCCATGGCGAGCTGGTTTGGAGCAACAATGGTGGACTGAGGTGTTCTCTACAACTTTTCTTACAGCAGTTGATAAGCACCAAGAACAGCGAAGAAGAGACAAATAGTTATATTTTTTTCAAATTTTGAGTTTGAGCTGGGAAAATTTTCATGTCCCCGACATCACTCACCTCAAAGGGATGTAAGGGACATCAATTTTCATAGTGCACTGAGCTTGACATATGGTAGAGATTCGATAATAGGGGATTAAAGCAAAAAAAACAACTTTAAAGCACTGAGTGGCTGGAAGCTGGTCACATGGGTGACAGAAGTCTCCTTAGGGGCTGAGAAATTTTTTCCAACCTTGATATCCCTAAACTCAAAGGGACATGAGGGACATCATTTTTCATGGTATGCCGGTGACGACATGTGATGGTGATCCAACGGTGAAGTATTTGAGCTCCCGCAAGCACACTCGGGGATGAACCGGTGATCCCGGAAGGTTGTATGAGGGTACAAAGGGATTATGGGGGATAGGAGAATTTTCATGATTTTTATTTCCCTGACCTTAAGGGACAAAAATCCCACCTGAGGCTCTGGAGTTGACACGCATCCTTCCAAAATTTGACTAACTCCTGAACTCACTCCAAGAGGATAACTTGAAACGGTGATAACTTGAGCTCCCGATGGAATGTTTTGATAAAATTTTATATGATATTTAATGTAAATGGAATTTTGAATCTGGTGGTTATGGAATTAGGATTTTATTCCTCTATTTTAACCCTAAAAAAGTGGAGTTTTGATTTGGTACTCCGCTTGTGCATGAGAAAAGCGCTTGCAGGACCCATTGCACCAAAGTGTTGTGAAAAAATAATTTCACCATATTATAGGGATTGGAATTATGTTTTTGAATATGTTTTTTTATCCTAACTCCATATAAAGCTCCTAAAACCACATTTAGAATCTCATCGAGATGTTTTGGCTGTGAACCCTAATTTTAGTGAAACTATCCTAAATTTTATGGATCCTTCCCTGAATCTTCCTAAATCAAATCCATGATGTTCTTAGGCATTTGATTCACCTCCATGTATTTTTCTACTTTTTTTGTTCCACTCCATGGGGTTGCTCCAGTCCTAGGAAGGCCAGTGATAGCCCTTCCCACAATTGCCTGAAATTTGTATTTTCAATGAACTCCTAAAATTACTTAGGGGGTTGAATTGAATTTCCTAACTCACCTAGGGGAATGAGTTAACATGAATCGAGAGGTCATTAGAATGATTGGGAAGACCCAGGGTATCTCAAAAGGATAGAACATGAAAATTTTGGTATAGGGGTATTGTTGTCATGCTAGAAAATTGCCAATTTTTTTGTTGCACTTTTGCATGACAACACAACGTAATGACAAATTTTTAGAAAATCAAGGCAATGTTTGAATAAAAACAAGGTATAAGTATATTAAGAAGTTTATAGTTATGCGAGCAACATAACAATACAACTTAGAGACTCAAATAAAGTTTCACAAAGGAAACAAGATGCAAGTATCAAAACGTATTGATATGATGTGAGTAGTGTAACAACTCAAGAGGAAGTCAATGATGAGACAACCTAACTATAATGAAAGAGTCTTGATGTGGGTATCAAGACAAGGGCCTACCAAAACATGAAGATGTACCAACACACTTTCAACACTCACATTTTGACATTACAACCTAGTTGTTGATCGGATAAAACACTTATCGAACTCACACCTGAGAGTCCACGTAGAAAAACAAGATGGGATCGAAGGCGCGAAAGGAATAGGAAGGCGTCACGTGTGTGGAGTGCAAAGTCAAACTTTTGTGACTTAGCTGATTTTTTAGATCAAGTCTATTTTAGTTATGTGAAACACACAAAGTGATAAGTGATTTTCTATATTTCGAGATCATATCAAAGCATCTATAGATAGCACCATGATTTTTCTATATTTCGAGGATCATATTGAAGCACTCTTGCATAGAAGTAATCAAAGAATAGATTCATAACTCTAGTTAGCGTAAGTGATCTATAGATAACATAATTGCATGTATGGCTATAATTGTAAATGACGCGTGGCTATTATTAGTGTGTGACCTATTTTTGGCATAGTTAGCGGTGAAGGGAAAGTTCCCCACCCTATATATATTAGATGAATTACCTAGTTGATATACCGTGTTGAAGGGTTAGAGATTCATGAGTGCATGAGACTGGATAATTGTATGATCCATGCGCGCATGACTATTATGTATCAAGCCTCTGTATTATTGTTATGTTTAATATATGAAGAATATTGGCCAAACCAAAGTGTCTTATATGTGTTATCATTGCATGCTATTGATTTCTTGATGATTTATACTTAAATGCATGCCTTTATAGATCTGGTTCGGTATAACTGTGTAATGATGGATTAGTTTCTAACTATATGTCTTATCGTTTCACCATGCTACCATCCTGCTACAACAACCCTAAAGAGGGACCTGGTACCTTGGCATGCTTTGGGTGAGCACTCAGCCTATGCTGAGTGATGTGTGCACAACTAGGTGTTATCTGAGAATTCTAGGCTGCATCATTGGTTCCATTGCCGGGACCTCTTTTTCAGTTATTTTCAGGATGGTTCACGATGAAGACATATTGGCTAACTTTGGTGAGTGTTGAAGAGTGGATTCACGATCTGGAGGAAGAATACACATGAAGGTTTAGCACTGGATCCAAATTTAATGCACGCACTTGGGTAGAATAGAATTTGTATGACAGTTTGTATGAAAGCTTCTTTGCTATCTTTCCCATAGAATTATACGAGTGGTTAGCATATGCATCTAAGCGAAATTGGAGGTATCACACACTTGTTTGGACACAGGAGGAATTTCAAACACTATATGATGTTGACTTGATCTGGACTCGTGTGGTAGATACCTAGTTTCGCGGTGTTCTAAATAGCTATATTATGGAGTATTCAATTTCAAATTATTCGTGCCTAGAGGTAGCTGAGTTCCAGTTCCTACGGTATCCTAGAGGGATGTATTTGCAAGGTATTCTGCTAGCGATCAAGATACTGATGGTAACGTTGAACTTGGAAGATAAGCCCATGGCAAGTTAAAAATCTCCACGTGCGGGGGTAGGAATAGGATTGGTGAAAGATGGTAGACCTAGCGGCAACATAATAGAGGGAAGAGAGGTGGCTGAAGTATGATGAGGCATGTGAGAGGGAATTATGGAAGAAGCAAGAAGTTGCAGAATGGATGGCGTTGTGGAGAGAGATGGCTCGTGAAGGATTTGAGGCTCATGAGGATGAAGAAGAGCTAGAGCATCAAGAACTCCCCCATCTAGGAAAGCATGATAGAGAACCCTCTTCGGCCTCACATGGAAGCGTGCCAGAGATATGACCTGGGTCACGGGTGTGCATCTAAGCCAACCTGTTGACCTAGCCCTTGTGCTTGGTTTTCCAGTATCTAGTACAATAGGTAAACAAAGTTTTCATTTAGGAAGTGAAAGAGCAGAAACAAGTCAGATAACAAGTACATCAATGGAAACATAGACAACTTCGTTATTCTTTGGGGGTATGTTTTTAGGCTCATCATCTGCACAGAATATGAGCGCGCCGAATGTGGGATTCACCTTTAGAGGCAGGACTACTTCACAGATGTAGGGGTCAGTATAACACCACTTTGTCGGGACATAGGGAGTGCATCTATGGGCCCTATTCCAACTTCAGGAGGAGGATCGGGAGGTATGGGTAGTTCTAGTTCGGTGGTTTGGGTGGTTTTGGAGGTAGAGGAAACCAAGGAGGTTCTGGGTCGGGTGGTCAAGGCCCGCAACAACCCCAGAACATTTATATGGAGATGTCTCTTCATCTCCTAGAGTATAGAGGTATCGAGGATGCTTGCTTGAACATATTCATATGTGTGAAATATTGTGGCACGTGAAAGGTATCATGGCTTCTGAGTGCAAGGAAAGTCAATTTTCTACTACGTTACAGGCGCGTGCACAATTGGTATAGGAAGTTTGATCCCAATCAAACTTGTATTGATTATGTAGCATTGAAAGATGCTTTCTTAAAAGAGTTCCATATCCCAAAGTTTGAGCAGAAGAGTATAAGCACACTTAAGGATATAAAGCAAGGCACTACTAAAAGTGTACGTGAGTATGATGCCCATTTTAAAACACTTCTATCCAAACTCTCCTATGATATACATGCAAGTCAAGCATGCATAATGGTTTGTCAGGGGATTGATTACTCCATTTGAAGAGCACTGTCACATAAGACTTATACTGACCCACGTGAAGCATTGGAAGTAGCTCTACATGCATTGAGGAAGTTGGGAGTATTGACACTAGAGTTAGTCCATTCTTGGAGGCTCAGATAACAGCTATGGTGAAACAGTTAGAGAAATTATCAGCAAACTTAGCTCATGAGACGTGCACTCAGGAATCTGGTGTATAGATTGTGAAGTGGAAGGCCACACCAAGGATAGTTTCCCCTCGAGATCTATACGTTCACTATTGTTAGACTGTGAGATTTTCCATTTGAATCATGATGTTAGTCACTGCCCCTTACTACAACGCATGATCAGGAAGAATGTATCCTCTTTTGTAAAATTTGTAGGTCCACGACCCATGATACTAAAGATTGTAGATTGATTGGCCAGATCCATGATGCCATTGATATTGGGGTACGATAGGCAAGTGTGGATGATAGTTCTAAAGGAAAGAATGAGCATCAGGATAGGGATTATAATCAAGTGCGCTATGACAGGAATGATGGAAGATTTGAAGGAGGTCGTGGAAGAGGATGAGGATATCAAGGTGGATATGGAGGATGAGGCCGAGGTGGGGGAAGAGGTGAATTCCCTCGAGGAACTTGCTATACATGTGGCTCACCTGACCATTATAGGCATGAATGCTCGCAGAATATTTCCTATTCATTTTGTGGAAAGGGGCATAGTTATGAAGAGTGTCCGGACTTGTATGAGCATCTCAATAAGTAGCACAAGTAAGAAAAAAAAGTGCAGGGATGGTTAGAATCTAGTGCATGGTAGAGAATCAGTGGATGCCCAAGTTAACACTAGAACCCGAGGTAATAATATCAAGATAAACCACATGAGTTGAGGGTACGCATGAAAGAGGTATTGCAAAGTGAAGCCTGACAATCACTAGGGAGGAGGTTTTGCATGCTAGGTATCCAGATCCAACTCATCAGAAAGAAGTCTATCAGGAAACTATGGAGGTCCTTAGAAACCTTCAAGGTGAAATACAAGTGTTTGAAAGAGCAGTCTCGGAAGTTGGAGCATAAGGATATAGAAAAGGCCCCATCTGATATTGATGACATCAGAGAGGTATGTAGAATGTTGTGCCAAGAGAATATTATTCCTTTATTGGGAAATTGGTTGAAGGGGAATACTCCATGCATGGGAACTGAGACTGGAAGACAAATACTCCATGTAAATCTCCCCCCGATAGCATTGACTATGACAAGGAGATCACTTTGAATGTTGTTGTGGATGGTTGGTTGTTGAGTAATATTTTGATTGACACAGGTGTGGAAGTGAATGTACTTACATTGGATGCATGGGTACAAATGGGGAGACCTCCATTATAGCCATCATCTAATGTATTGTTCATGGCAAATAGAACAAAAGCTACTCCCATAGGAGTTTTGAAGGATGCATCTATCACTATACAAGGGGCCAAGTTCACAAGAGACTTCGAAGTGTTAGCACTTGTGGAAGTAGATAGCTTCCCAAATTTGCTTAGGTGCCCTTGGTGTTATGCAAACAATGCTGATTTGAGGTTTAAAAAAGGGGTATATCAGTTTTGAGAACAAGGAGGAAAGGGTCATAATACCATTGACAGATGGGAAATCCATACCATATGTGGAACCTTTGAGTGAAGAGGACTTGAACAAAATTTATATACGTGTTATTCGGGACCCAGAGGTCAATGAGCCATCTAAGGAAGGAATCCTTCATTGGGAAGATTCTCAGTCAATCAGCGATACTACCAATATTGCTTGTGATAATTGGGCTCATGGTACTTATGAACTGGTGGGGCATGAAGTTAAGTGCATGGTTGCTTGCAAAAAGGGTTTTTTCTCTGTCTGATGTATAGGTCACTCAGTACCCCGATATACTTTGGATCGAAGATCTGGCTGGATTCTTGTAGGCCATGGAGGAAAACTGGGCTGACCAGATTAAAAGATGAGATATGTTGTCATATACTTTACATGGGACAACAACACATTGGTGGGTGGTTCACAGGGATAATCTCTTGGAATGGGGAGAGATTGGGACCACCTTATCAACCAAGTTTTCAAGAAGTAATGCACCTACAAATATTTTCCCTTATCATGGTGATCAACCTGTTCAACATCATATCTAGCAGTGTGAGAGACTCTGGACAATAGGATAGGAAGCATTACCACCCTCACTTTGGGTGCATCGGTTTTATTCTACTCTACAAGGTTGCATGTGTGCTTGGTATGTATATGCTGAATTACATCGTGACACTGGAAATTGGTAGAATTTGACTACTGCAGGGATGATCCAAAATTTTGACTTCTTCTCATCTACACCACCAGTGAACAAGGCTTTAAGCTTTATCAAGCACTTAACCATGGGAGACAAGTGGGAAAGTGGAAGAAATTATTCAGGAATTATTTGGTGAGATAGAGACATGGGTACATTTTGAGGAAGAAGTAGATGATACCATACTACTTGAGCGTGCTTCTTTGGAAAAGACAAGGGGAAGTTGGTTTACATAATTGATGATGAGGAAGTTGAGCACTTGGAAGTTGATCATTCACATGGAGCACGTGAGGTTAGACAAGTGTGGATGTAGATATGCGTGTATATCATGAACCTATGAAGACAACAAAGGTAAATATTGGCACAGAAGCTGAACCTAAGGAAGTGATAATTGGGGATTACTAGTCAGAGTCAGAAGTGGAAAAGATCATAGAGTTACTTCAAGACTATGAGGACTTATTCCCAAGAGGATACCATGAACTTAAAGGCATGCATAAATCACTTGGAGAAATGAAGATAAAGCTTAAGGAAGGTGCGCACCTGTTAGGAAGAGACCTTATCGAATGAATCCCAATTTGTGTGAGAAAGTAAAGGAGGAAATTGACAAGATGTTGAAATTTGGGATCATTCGACCATTGGATGAGTCAGAATGGGTCAGTCCTATGGTGATAAGTATAAAAAAGGATGGTAGGATTTGAATTTGTGTTGATTATAGAGATTTGAATGCAACATGTGTTACAGATCCTTTCCCTATGCCATTCACAGAGGAAATATTAGGAGTGGTTGGGCGTGAGATATATTCATTTACAGATGGGTTCTCAGGGTATCATCAGGTTAGGATTTCCCGGAAGATCAAGAAAATACCACCTTCACTACTGAATGGGGAAGCTTTGCCTATACTATGATGCCCTTTGGATTGAAGAATGCACTTTCTTGTATTCTCAAGGATAGTGGTGCAAGCATTCAAGGATTTTATTCACAACTTCTTGCAGGTCTATCTTGATGATTGGACCGTTTATGGGCTAATTAAGGATCATTGTGACAATCTGCACTTAATGTTTGAAAGATGTAGACAGTTGAGTATCTCATTGAATATCAAGAAGTGCATCTTTGCTACTCCCTTTGGCATCATTTTAGGACACATAATCTGTAAGGAAGGGTTCTTTGGTCGATCTAGCTAAAGTTGCGGTCATTTTAGGCTTGAAAAAAGCCCCCTTGGTCAAAGTGAGGTGCATGGATTTTGGGTCATACAGGTATTATAGGAAGTTTATAAAGGGTATGCCAAAGTTGCCACCCTTGGATGGAATTCTCAAGGGAAAGGTACATTCTATGGGGGAGTTGCGCAGCGCAGTGTTTGAGATATTGAAGAAGAAACTTACTACCACACCTATCTTGCACTTTCCTTCATGGGATAAACCTTTTCATGTTCACGTGGATGCCTCTAGCATGACCATTGGTGTTGTCTTAGCTCAACCTAGAGAAGGTATAGTTGATCATCCCATTTGTTTTGCTAGTAGGAAGTTGACCCCTGCAGAACAAAATTATACCACTATAGAGTGCGAGGCTTTGTCCATGATATATGCCTTACACAAATTTTGATAGTATCTATTGGCCACACCTTTTGTGTTTTATATAGATCATATGGCATTGAAGTATTTGGTGAACAAGCCCATCTTACAGGGGCACATATGTAGATGGATACTCTTATTTCAAGAGTTTGACTTTACAGTTGTGGTAAAACCAGGGAAAAGTAATTCTGGACCGGATCACTTGTCTAGAGTTCAATCAGGTGAAGAAGCACAAACAATAGAAGAGACCATGCCTGATGCACAATTGTATAGGTTACAATGTGTGCCAATGGAATTAGAGGACATTGTTATCTTCCTAAGGATGGGGATGGCACCAGAAGGCATGAGGTCCTTGGAGAAAAAGCAACTTGCTATACGTGCGGCACCATTCATGTTAATCAGTGGTGACTTATACAAGTTAGGTAGAGATGAGGTGTTACACCATTGTGTATTAAAGCATGAACGAAAGGATATAATGGAGGCCCATGGTGGTATTATAGGTGGCCACTATGCAGGTGATGCTACAACGTGAAAGATCCTACTTGCTGGTTTGTGGTGGGAAACGTTGTATAAGGATTGCAAGGAGTATTGTAAGGCATGTGACCATTGTCAGCATCTAGGTTGACCAGGAACAGAGGGATGAGATGCCTTTATGACCAATTACAAGTGTAAAACCCTTTGAGAAATGGGTGATAGACTTTGTAGGGCCTATTTCACCAGGCAAGCAGCATACGTGTAGGACTGGATCGCTATATCATTACTTGTACAGATTATCTTACGAGATGGGTAGAAGCAGCACCTACGAAGGATTGTACAATGGCTATAACAACAAGGTTCTTATGGGAAAATGTTCTTACTAGGTATGGCTATCCTTTAAGTTTAACCGTGTGATAGGGGCACCCATTTTTTAAATGAGACAATCCGACTTCTATTAGATGAGTTTATGGTTGCCCACCACAAGACTACACCCTATCACCCTTAGGAAAATGGAACTGGTGAGGCTTTCAACAAGATTTTGAGCCACACATTAACTAAAGATTTGTGATGTGGGGAAAAGATTGGGATGAAAAGTATCTGTTGTTCTTTTGGGCTTACGAACAACATATAAGAGATTGAACAAAACACACCTTTTCGGTTGGTGTTTGGCGTGGAAGCTATTCTTCCTATAGAATTTATGTTATTTTCTTTGTGCATTGCACATGCACATTTAGAGGTCTAGCTGATGACAAAGCTTTGGAAGAATGGATTGAGAACATGGTTCAACTGGATGAGCGCCGGGCCATAGCATGATGGAGTCAGAAATAGGAGAAAGCACACCAGAAAGCATGGCATGATAGGCATATCAGGGATAAGAAACTTGCGGTCGGACAAATGGTACTTCTATATGACTCTAAGTTTTTGTGCCATCTAGGGAAGCTCAAGGTGCATTGGTTGGGGCCGTATGTTATAACTCACATACTTGAGTCAGGTGCTTGCTAGTTAGAAGTAATTGATGGAACACGGCTTCCTAGTTACTTTAATGGGAGTAGGTTGAAGCCCTACTATAAATAAGTCTTCTTGGTGTTTGTAATAAGGCAAGTGTTTCTAGATAGATTAGGTTTCCCTTTCTACATTTCCTTAATGTGTTTATTTCATCGTCGTTATGCTTTTTCAATTTAGTTCTTGTTTTTGTGTAATAAGCGTGCTTGCATGCATGAAGCTAACTACAATATGAAGCATGTTGATGCGTAGAGGACTGCACATACTTTTAGTATGGGGTGGATTGTTGGTGACTCCTAGGTATAATGAAGATTGGAAGGTATAATGTTGTGGATGTTGAGGAAGTAAGCTGCTAAAGGTGATTTACAAAGGATTGCTTCTCAAAAGTAACCAAGGATGGAGATGAATGAAGGAAAAGTATAACGCGAGGTAAGCGGCAGCCATGATAACTACCAGGAGAAGGTGCGGTGATGGAGGTACTGGGTGCTAGAGCGTGCGTGCATCTTGAAGAGAAGTCTGTGACCTAGAAGAAGGTAGGAAGGTGTGCTAGAAGGTTATAGTCTATGAAGATGTACCAAGGTAGGAAAGGAGCAATAAATGAGAAATATTTGGTAGGTGGAGGAGCAATTAATGCATCAAAAATTGAAAATCTATATAAGGACGGGATGCGAATTCATTTCTACCCTTGTAACTATGAGAATTTGATGAAGAGCTAAGTGTGAAGAGTTGAGTAAGTGATTCAAGGTGCGAAGAGGGTGAAACCAGGCGTGAAAGGTAGATCTGTGTATTGGAGAAGCTTGTATCCCCATAGGAGAAGGGTTTGAATGAAGCAGATTGATAGAGCAGAGCTAGGGCATATGATTTCACGATTACAATTTAGGGCACGATTGAATTGGGTTAGGGTTTGAAGTAAACCATTAAAGAGTTATAGAAGAAGGTGTAGAAACACAACACAAAGGGAAGAATGGATCCAAAGAAGGAAGCAACAATAATAAAAGGAAAGAAGAAGGTAGTAGTGGAAGAGGAGGAAGAGATGACTCCTGAGAGCAATTTTTCAGAGATGCAGTACCCTGAAGAAGTAATTGTGGGCCAGGAATGGGATTCCCACATACGAAAGAGAAAAATAAGTGAGTACAACCACCAAACCAAGGACAATCAGAAGAAGTTGGATGATTTACTTAACTCCCGAATGGACAGGTGAACTGGTGATGGGATGCCGATATATGATGACGCAGGGGAGAAGTTATTGAAAAGGATTGGTGTTTACCAATTATATGAGCTCCCATACTTTGGGAAATATGCACCATTATATAGGTGGTTGATGAGCCGAGTCCATGAGGACTTCTTCTATTTTGCAGGGTGAAGGGTAAGACTAACACCCATTTTAATTGCCACGGTAACAGGTTTAAAGGTGATGGGTGAGGACATCAAAATGACCTAACTGACAAGGTTTCATATTGGAAACACACAAAGCACTGGGATACTAGAAAGGACCACATGGAATGGACATAGAAAAATTACATGATTTTCCAGGTAGTAAAAGTAGCAGCAAGCACCTAGTTATGAAATTGAATGACCAAGATCGTTGGTCACAAGTAAACTCAATGTGGCTGCATGTGGCAAAGCACATGTCAGAAGGGGTTATTTACAACATTGTCGATTTATTGTAGAACAAATAGTAGAGGAAGTGCACAGAAGTAAGATAAGTTTTGGTTTTGTCTTACTTTCTTTAGTATTCATGGAGATTGGAGTACCGGATGGCCCAAAAGAAAATATATGGGAATACCCCATGAATAACAAGTCTCAGCTGAAAGATTCAACAAGTATCTATGCAAGGGGTCTATGACAGATGGGGTAAAGGAGAGAGTGGAGATGTGGTATGATAGGATCCGTGTGGCTTTTGAAGAGGAGTGGCGCATACCAAAGGAGTTGCCCTCGGTATTGGGGAAGTAAGCTCAATTTTTATTTACCAAGAATTTTATATTGCACATTTTTCTGATGGTGGATGGATTGTGGAGCCCCTGGTGCAAACTACCATATGTGTTATATAGCATAGTATTTTCAAGCTTTTATTCATCGGTTCAACGATACAAGGAGGTTAGTATTTAATGCTAGATAAGGTGGATTGTGAATACCACACCTTGTGAAAGAAGTATGGATATCCGGGAAGAATGCTTACAACGAGAGTATTATCTTAGAGATTTTGAGTATCAAACTAGAAACACTTGTTATTGGGGATATCGGGGCCATGCTCATATATCTCCAAATTAAACCAAAGATGGAAAATAATAAGTATATAGAGAATGAGTTCGTACTCCCGAGGACCACCAAAGGGGAAGCATACTATAAAACATTCCGACACCTAGGCCTTCTAAACCCATGCATGATGATGAGGAAGAGGATGAAGAGCATTAAGATAGAGGTGGTTTGGTGCACAGGAGGAAGCAACCATTTGGGTGGACATGAGGAGGAGTGTGTGATGGCTTCATAAGGAGAAGAAAATAATGAGGTAGCGCAGGGTGACCAAAGGTTCAGAAAGGTGTTCAAGCACACAAGGTCGCAAGGAGAAGCCCAACAGACAACAAGGAAGTCATTGTGACTCTCACCGGTAAAGGAACCTAAGGAGAAGAAGAGAAGAAGAAAGCTCAAGCTAGATGAATAAGTGGAAGAGTCTGAGGAGAAAGCACTTCCATCTCCAATCCATCATAGGGTAGAAGAGGAGCCTTAGAATGAGGAGGAGGAAAAACTAAAGAGAGGAAGAAAGGGAGCAATCGAAGCTACACAAGGCAAGGATGAGGATACAACCAATATTCCTAACCTTGATGCCACCATTCCAAAAGGGCCAAGGTCCCGTCGGACAAGTGAGGATGTAAGGGTACAAATAATGGGGTATGCAGAGGACCAGGAGATGATTATTCATGCTCGGTTCCAGAAAGAGCACATCGTCACGTAAAAAGATTTATTTAGATGGGTGCTTATGGATGAGAACAAGGTGACATTATGAACACGAAAGCAAATTTCATGGTCAATGCATATGCATATGGATGAACTAGATTTTGATGTCTATGAAGAATCATGTGCGTCTAGACGGTTGAAGAAGGCACCAGAAGTCTGGCACATGATAATTAAACCAACTATTATGATGGATGAGCAGGTAAGCAATGCCTTGGTGAAAGTATTTGCTGAGGTAGCTAGAAGAAACATTGACAAATCTACTACAATTAAAGCGCTGACAGAGGAGCTAAAAGTAAAGGATGTGGAAATAGTGCGTTTAGTGTAGGAGAGGGATCTGAGAAAAAGGAAATATGAGACTTTTGTTAGTATGGTAGAGGAAATTGGAGATGATATACTAAAGGTACACCCACATTTGGAATCACAGGTACCAAAAGAATTTCCTTCTGCGATGCACTACGTAAGAACAATGATAAAATTAGTATTGGAGGATGAAAAGGTGCGTATACCAGAGTAACCCAAGGACCCAAAGTGGAAGAGGAGAGAAAAGAAGCACATGCTTTGTAATAGTAAGGAAGATTGCTACATATGAGGGCCTACTACAAGCACTCGAGAGGAGCAAGAAAGCTGATCACGCCTTAATAATATGCACACAGCTCCAGATGCGCTAATAAGGGTAAAAAAATTGGTAAGACAATGAGGTGCAAAAGGCCATGAAGGATGAAACACTAGGCTTGCACCGAATGACTAACCATAGTAAACCGTAAGCGTGAGGCATTGGCCGTGGCACAGGCACCGCATAAAGAGAGGTTAGATGAACTTGGAAAACTCATTGCTCAAAAGATGGATGTGTTGGAAGGGATACATACATCTATGTCAAGCATAATGCTTGTAATACAGAATGAGCAAGGAAAACTAACTTAGGATGAGCTGGAATCTATCATTGTGGATGTTCCAGAGAAAGCAGAAAAGGCATTAACAGAGTGGGAGAAATTAGAAGCAGACATAAAGGAGGAGTATCTAGAGATGATACTTCAGAAAGAAATGGAGGAGCTTGAAGCCTGAATAATTCTTTGATTCTTTAATTCTTTTCTATTCTTTGTGTAAAATTCATCCAACATTCTAAATTTCAACTATTCTTTACTTAGTTGTGGACATCACCATTGTTCAAAGGCAACAATGAGATTAGTGCGGGTAATGTTGATCGGATAAAAACTTGGTAGAACTCACACATAGAGTCCGTGTGGAAAAAAGAATGGGATCAAAGGCATGAAGGAATAGGAAGGCATTGCACGCGGAGGTGTAGAGTCTATATATATATATTAGATGACTTTCGGGATTCGAGTGCATGAGACTGGATAATTATAACAGATCCATGCCCGCATGACTATTATTGTATCAAGCCTCTCGTATTGTTGCCATGTTTAATATGTGAAGAATATTGGCTGAACCAAAGTGTCTTATATGTGTTATCATTACATGCTATTGATTTCTTGATGATTTATACTTAAATGCATGCCTTTATAGATGGTTCAAGTATAACTGCGTAATGATGGATTAGTTTCTAACTATATGTCCTTATATTTTCACCATGCTACCATCCTACTACAACAACCCTAAAGAGGGACTGGTACCTTGAACACTTCGGGTGAGTGCTCAGCCTATGTTGAGTGATGAGCCGGTAGCGACTAGGTGTTATTTGAGAATTCTAGTTTGTATCACTAGTCATGTGAGTAGAATACAAAAGTGGTGGGCAGGATTATTTCTGGTGGTACTACATATATATGGTTTCTTTTGTCCCAAATGGGAAATAAGAAAACAAAGGAGTAGACCAAGTGGTGATGAAAAGTACTTAGCATAACTTTGGTAGAGTTTTTCCTTGTCCTATGACGAGGTATAAACTAGGACAAAGTGATGCCTTGTAAGTTTCGTGATGAATAACACACATCGTAAAATTCAATGAACTCTCCCCTTGTTTGACTAACAAGGTTTTGAATTTCAAGAATGCTTTGATTTGTGAGAGATCTTTGGTACACGATGGATAAAGTCAACTTGGCTCCAATGCCAAATGTTTTCCTAGGATTTTGTTCATAAACGCCAATTATTTCCTAGAAGACGTACACCTTTATAATAAACTAGACAATGGACCATTATCCACAAAGTAAAATTAATGAACAGGGCCTCATACGGGTAACATGAAGATTTTCTCACAATGGTTTTCAACTAATCAAGTGGGTAGCGGGAATTTCCCATTTCGTCCACCAGTTCTCTCAATGTGTGGACTACTTTGGGGCTCTTGTGGTAATATTTATAACTAGATACTTCCACAGTTTAAAGTGTATGGGTTTCAACTCTTAACCGAACTGTAAATATAATGTTTTGAATGAATTGGTGTGTTTTTTATCTTGAATTAAGAATGTGGTTTAACACACCATTGGCAACCTATAACACACATGTAATTAGAGTTTTTAAGATCCCAAATATTTTACAAGTGTTAGGTCCTATGCACAAAATATTTAGTAGTTTCCTATAAAAAGTGAATCAAAGTTGTTTTTGATTCTCAAGATCATCTAAGGATGCAAGAGAAGAGCATATACAATAATTTGATTCAACTAGATAAATGTGAAGCAAATATTTAAATCAAATGAACTTTAAATAATTCTTGATAAACTATTCATTCCCTTAAGCTAAAATGAAAAGATTAAGTTCCTCAAAATTAACGAAAATGTTAGGAAAATGAAGACTAAAGCTACTTTTATTTCTCAAGATCACCCAAATGTACAAGAGAAGAGCATACAAAAATTTAGACTAACAAAAATCATAGAAACATCACATTCATTAGAGTTTGAAAACATGTTAGAAATATGATTAAAAACGTAAAAACATACAAAAAGAGTTAGAAAACTTGTCAAACAACAACAAAAATAAAAATTAGAATCTAGAAACCTAAAAATCGAGTCAAAACTGACATAGATTGCTAATGTAAGCATGTAAGCAAAGTAACACGTGATTTTTAATAGTAATGCATAGATAAAGGTGCTAGTGTAGGGCTAGTTGCAAAAATGTAGGTCCGAGATAAAAACACGAACAATGTTCCACTAGCACAAGGGTAGTTGTTGGGCCCCAAAATATTGGCCAAGTACAAGAAGGCATGTGGGTGCATGAGATCTAGTTGGATAATGGCGCAAGGGTTGAATGCGTGAAAGGAAGGGTTCTAGTAGGGTTTTCTAGAACACACGGTGTGAGCGTGTAAGGCAAGACAAGTTTTTGACTTAGCCATATTTGGCGTCCCAGAAATACACAAAAAAAAGTGTGATCCTTATAACATGCAGAGTGGATAAGGTGCTAGCCTCGAAAACCGTATGATATAAGAAGGGAATATTCCATGCATGCGATTGAAGGTTTGATTTCTTCGTATAAGGATGTGTTCCTTTGATTGTGAAGTCATGCTTGATATGGATTGTATCTTCTTTGCTCTTGAAGATCTTTGACTGAGTCAGGATATGCTTGGACTCTTTTATTTCTTTCATTTTTAGCACCTGAGTTCAATTTGATTTCGAGAGGAATTGTGGATTTATCCATCTTTATGACTCAGCCTTGGATCAGTTGCATTGATCCAAGAGATGTTTTAAGTTTATTCTGGATGAACAAAAATTATAGACCTTACGAAAGTCAGTAAGGTCGAATGTGTTGAATAAGCAATTCGAGTCTAACTCAGGTTGATCGTGTTAAATGAATTGGTTCCCGATATCGTAATATCAGGAAGGCCTAGACCTTAAGCCAGGTAATAAATTCTGGTGTATACTGCAAGCTTATTATCAATGCCGGATAGAATCCATTTCGGGAATGTTATACCTGTTGGTTCTAATACTGATCGAACCTACTTGTGGGACCTAGAATGGATTCGTTAAGGTTAATAACCTTAACCTAAACTATAACCTATGGGTTGAATTATTGCTAATCTAACCTAGCCCTAAACTATAGGTTTAATGCTCCTAAGGTTAGCTACCTAAGCACTATGGAAGTAAGACTAATGTCTTACCGTAAGATCTAACCTATGTTTCTAACCTAACTTATGATAATGGATGAAGGGGGACCTATGAAGGGGTGCGAGCCATGGGTGGTGGTTTCCATGGCATTAAATGAGGTGGATAAGCATGAAGGACAAGGGATATGGTGGAGATTGCAAATGGCTATTGAGACCTGACGTGGCAGAGTCGCCAAATTTGGGAATGGTTGTTTGTTTTCATTTGTCAATCGCCAACTTTGGCGGTCGGTGGCAATGGAGATTAGGTGGGAATCTTGGAGTTAATGTCATTGATGAACTTCGGTTCCCGAGCGGATTGCTTGGGAAGGCATGCAAATGGAAAACTAGTTGGTTGTTTGGTTTTCCATACGCTCCATTTTTCTCTCTGTTTGATCACTGGTTCTTCGAACCAGTCTACTTTGTGTTGCATGGCAACTATGAGATTATCTAGCTCTTTTCTCTATCGGGGAAAGTTTATAAGACATGAGGGTAACAAATTATTGTTGTTGAATCTATCGTGGAAGAAGAGGAGAAGGCGCGAGCACATTCAGAGGTCTTCTTCGGATTTTTAAGTGACATTACTAGGCATGATAGGCCCTGACTTTTAAAAATCTTGCTTTACTCCAAATGCTTTCATTAAAACAACTCTGTTCAGGTGATTTTAGTACAGTTGGTTTGAAGCAATGTTTTGGTTCTTCTTTTCCTGTGGAATTAGGAATCTCGGGTTATTCGAAGACTTTGTTGGAATGTTTCTGTATTTATTCTTCCTTTTGGATTCATTTCGATTGAAGACCCAGTTGTGCTCTTATTGTTGTTGAATCCTGTTGATTCTTGCTGTGAATACTTGAAGTTTCTTCTATTTGGAATGCTTGCTGTGATTATACTACTTGAATGTGACTTTAGTAGAAGTCCTCACTGTGTTTGCAATTTTGGGATAAACTCCGTTGGAAGTTTGCAAGGATTATCTACGAAAATGACTCAGTGGGAGTCCTTGTAATGTTTCGTATGTTTTCAACTTCCGTCTAAGCTTGGTTGTGATTACTGTGGGAGTCCTTGTAACGTAATTTATGTTTTAACTTCTGTAGAAGTTTAGTTGAGAATACTATATGGTATTGACTCAGTGAGAGTCCTTGAAATGTATCTTGTATTTCAACTTTTGTTTTAAGTTATGAATATGTTGCTTAGTTGAATTGTGAATATATATATTATTGAAACTCGATGAAGTATTGACTTCAAAGAGTCCTTGAAATGTATCTTGTATTTCAACTTGCTTTAAGCTTAGTTATGAATATTGTTGCTTAGTTGTGAATACTGATGGTATTGACTCAGTGGGAGTCCTTGAAATGTATCTTGTATTTCAACTTCTACTTAAGCTTAGTTATGAATGTTGTTGTTTAGTTGAGAATACTATATGGTATTGACTCCATTGGAGTCCTTGAAACGTAATTTATGTTTTTAACTTCTGTAGAAGTTTTGTTGTGAGTACTATTGGGATTCTTGAATTGTTGTCGTATGAATTCAACTTCAATCGAAACCTTGGTTATGAGTACTGGTTGGATTTGACACTGTTGGAGTCCTTGATATGTTGCGTGTTGGCTCGATTCCCGATTTAAGTCCTCGCTTGTGCATGCATATCGTATAGACTCTTTCTTAATATTGTTGTGTTATGTTCAGTTCGATTTTGAGGAATTAAGGGATGGGTTTTCTTTACCAACTCGAATCTGTTTGAGACCCTGTTGTATTTCGTAATAGCTCGACTTCGGATGAACTTTGAGGAAATTATTGATATGGAATCGGCTTTTGTGAAGTCCTTGTTGTGATTATTCTTCTTGAAATCGGCTTCTAATATAAATCCTTGCTGTATAATCGTAGGGATTAGATTTTGTTGAATGAAGTTCATGCATGTTTGTGTTTTGACAAAGTGTGAATGTCACCGTATTTGCATATGGAACATCATTTGTTTATAGTGTTATCTAGTCTCGTGTTTTTGATCGTGATAAAGAGCTCTTAGTTGTGTGCATGTCATGTCGACGATGGCGTTGTGTATTTCATGATTGATATGGGAATCTGATTGACTCTGTTTCTTTCTTCTAGACTGTAAATTATATGTTGATGTATAATAAGTGGAATAGGAAAATACTCTCTCTCCTAGTCAGGAAACTTTGTGTGCTTTCTTCTTGAACCCTCATGAGATATCTACGGTAAGGGAAAAACAAGGATAGACCGTGGTATTGTATGGAGAGACTGGTATAAAATGTGTGTTGCTGTATAAATAGGTATACTTGTCAATACCATTGAAATGTGTTATGATTATAAAAGAATTAAGTCAGTTGAGCTTGTTGAATGTTTAAACTGCTTTTGAGTAATTGTTAGAAACATTCTTGTAGGAGTATTGTTGTCTTTGAATGGTTGTATTCATTGTTCTTAGTCTCTAACATATAAGATGAATTATCTGAAAGGCATTAAGGATTAATTGACATCTATAATACGAGTTATGCGTTAAAGGTCATGTTAGAAATATAAGAAGATGAATAGCCTGATTTATGTTTGGAATTTGAAGAAATGATTTCATTTAAACAGGTTGTTTAATGAGAACAATTGGTGGATTGCAATTGTTTTAAGAATTAGTGCTTATCATGCTCAGTTCACCGAACTGACCCGTGTTGACAATTTTTGCAGATGGTTGCCGTAAGTGGTAAAGGCACGCAGATCTGATATGATGTTCAGATTGTTTAATTTGGTTTTATGATGAATTCCAACTTGATTCTCTAAATGTACTACTTGAAGAAAGATGTTCTTTTGCTGTTGAATATTGTATCAAATATGCTGAATGCATAAATTGTATTTGATTAGCTTAGAAATGAATGAAATGAGGGAATTGTTACTTATGTGTTTGCATTCGTATCTTGATGGATTGAACTTCTTCGGTTTGAATGATTTTAAGAGCATTTTTATTATTGTATACCTTGGAGACATTTGGGATTCTCTAAGTAAACTTTGCAAAGATTAGGTGACTGAATACTTGTAAAAGTGAGTAGTTCTGTTATGTTCTATCTAAAGCTAAATTGGAATTTAGATCACTGTCTTTTGAGAAGCTAAGGTTAAAATAAACCTCAACAGGAAGCTGAATGGGAAGAATAAATTATTACTCCCTAGTCTTGATCTAAGTCAAGACAACGTTTAATTTGATTTTAAATCACTATATCTTAATACTAATAAGTAAGATATATTTCAGTTATGAGAACTGATATAAACCTAAAAGGGTATGGTTAGCAACCTTATGAGAAGATTTAGGGCTATTGCCCAATTTCGTTGATTTAGATTACTGTTTATCAATGAACTCCTTGATGAGACCTCAAATCTTAATAACTTCTCTTTGTGAAATGGGTTTTAATAAGAAAGGCAATTCTAAGGTGAGGAACCCAGGGGTTGGGAAAAGACTACCCTAAAAGGAGCGTCTTAAAGTATAACTTTAACTCAACGTAAGTAACACCTTAAAGTTAAGTAGATCTTTTCGAGGTGGATTTGAAGGTTGATGGCACAAGTCAACTGCAGGGTTGTACCTTCGAGAAGAATAGGATCTTCTCGAAGATACAACAATGCAGGTGACTTATGACGACACCCTTTGCATTGATCGTTAAGATTTACACCTTAAACTCGAACAAGTTTTTACCTGGGACCTGGTTAGGAATGTGGTCATGTTATAAGACTGCCGCCCGGAGACTGGGGTATCTTGACACACAGGTTAACTAGGGTTGACCCAAAGATGTCGCCGTATCCCTAGTCCTCGAGAGCATCCTTATAACGTGGTCATATTATTAATCCATTCCCGAGTGAATAACTTCAATGGGGGAGGCCGAAGAAAGTCAGTGTAAGACATTCTACATAACATAGGAATGGGGTGAAGGACGTATTCAGATTAGATCGATGAGTATGCCATCAAGGAATACGAGACATAAGCAAAGATGTTTCAAATCTTTGGCCAAAGTATCGCAAGTAGTCGATCGATTGCGTTGTCCTATGTCACCTAGTCTGAGGGACGAGATGCCGATGAATAATGGTAACAATTATTCAGATAGGTTCCTTGGACAGAGCATTCTGAATCCCGGATTAGGGAAGAGAACCGCAAGAGTGATGTGTTAAAATAAAAATGCCAACTCTTTGATACTCATGAATAGATCGGTAGATTACCGAGTCATGGAATGAATAGATCGGAGGTACTCCGAGTCATCACAGCTGCATATGGTTATCTGTTATAAGAATGATTGTTATGATCTGAGAGTTCTAAATTATGTATTTAGAACTAGGATGCACCTATCAAAAAAAAAAAAAAAATTCTTGTTCTAATGTACTAAATGAGGACGTTACATCTTGGTATCAGAGCTGAAGGTTGCAGCTCTTGGACCTATTGTGTCCATAATCTGATAAAAACCTGAATTTTCTTGTAACAAAAAATGGTTAGAACAAGAGGAAACGTTGCGAATAATGCTCCACCAGAAGGAGGGGCGGCAACAACCCAAAAGCTTGATGAGATCCTTGCTGCCCTATTGGACACAAGAGATCGTTTGGCTGTACTTGAACAACAAGTAATGGGAAATGAGGAGGAAGATGAAGCTGGTAACAACAATCAGCAACCTCCTGAGGACAACCCCGATATGGGTGTTGATAATAACGCTGGAAATGCACCTGTCCAACCAGAAAACAAAAAGGCCAGGTTGGCAGCGGAACTCACTAATGATATAAAAAGGATAAGTCCACCTAAATATGATGGCACCACATTAGGAGATGGAGCTGAGAACTGGCTCAGTGAAATGGAGAAGTACTTTGCAATAAGAAACTTCTCAGAGGAAACCAAAGCTATTTGGGGAGCCTATCAGCTTTCCCACGAAGCATCTTTCGTGGTGGGATAGCCGTAAAGCTGAGCTAAATATTGATGAGACCAATATTACTTGGGATCAATTTAAGGGCTATTTTAGGCAACGTTGGCTGCCACAACTTTTCTATGATCAGAAAATGACAGAATTCCAGAACTTAGCTCAAGGGAAGCTAACGGTAACTGAATACTGGGAGCGGTTTACAAAACTCCTCAAGTATGTACCGCAGTATCAAACTGACGAGAAGTTCAGAATATGGAAATTCATCATGGGACTAAATCCCGTGATAGGAGGAGAGGTTGATGTTCATAGCCCTACCACTATGGAAGGGGTTGTTGAAAAGGCCATAAGACAGGAACATAAATTAAAGGCTATTTCTGCTCATAAAGAGGAAGTGCGGAAGAAGATTGCAAACCCTTCTTCAACTTCACTTGCACCCAAAAAGGGACCATGGAAAAAGTTTGGAAACAGAAGTAAGTTTCAGGGATAATAGTAAGAAAATGATAGCAAATAAGCCTCGCTGAAATGTAAGGGATAATTTTGCCAAAAATTATAACAATGGGCGTAAGCCCTATGGAGGACAACGTGATAATTACAAGGCCGGAGGTAATTTTGAGCCTAAAAAGGGACCCGTAGGAGGTCACTATAATTGTGGCAAAGACCACTACGCAAATCAAGTGCCCTTTCAAGAAGGATGATCGTAATCGCAAAGATAAGATACATGCCGCAAAGAGCGCATGCAAGCAAGTGAAAAGCAAGTGACACCTATAGAAGTTCCGGGTAAGTTATTTGGCATACCGCTACTACTATTTATTTTTGATACAGAGCTACCGAATGTTTTATTTCTAGTAAACTTGCTTCTAAACTTAAAAGAAAGGCTGGAAAATGGATAAATCTTGGACTCGATAAAGATGGTAATAATTTTGTTCATACAAAGTGAGTATGTGTCTTTTGGGGCAGTCCTTGACTTACCTAACTTTTCCACGGAAGTTGACCTCTATGTTACACCCTTGGGATCTATGACATTGTCATCGGTGTCAATTGGTTAGCTGACCATAAAGCAAAAAAGTAGACTGCTATGAAAAGAATATAAAATGTTTAGATGATCGGTCAAGGCAAGCAGAGATTCAAGGTGTGAAACGGGAAATTTAGTTAGAAAACTGTCAGCTATGCAGCTTAAAAAGGCTAAAAACAAAGGATGTACCCTTTATGCAGTAAAGATATCTGAATTTTCAGAAGAAGATGGTGATTCCATGAAACGATTTCCACTGTTGCAAAGTTTCAAGGATGTTTTTCCGAGGAATTACTAGGTTTACCACCCAAGAGGGAATTTGACTTCACCATCGAAATCAAACCAGGAACGGAACCTATTTCCAAAGCACCTTATCAGATGACTACTACAGAGTTAGTCGAGCTTAAGGCACAATTGCAAGAACTTTTGTCTAAGGGTTTGATTAGACCAAGTGTTTCACCTTGGGGAGCGCCAGTAATATTTGTAAAGAAGAAGGATGGAACACTTAGGCTGTGTATCGATTATCGGATGTTGAACAAAGCAACAATCAAGAACTGATACCCACTTCCAAGGATCGACGATCTATTTGACCAGATGCGTGGGGCAGCGGTTTATTCCAAGATAGATCTTCGATCTGGTTATCATCAATTAAGGATTAGAGAAGAAGATATTCATAAAACAACTTTCCGAACTAGGTACGGACATTATGAATTCATGGTTCTACCCTTTGGATTAACTAATGCACCCGCAACTTTTATGAACTTAATGAATAATATCTTTCAAGAATATTTGGACAAGTTTGTACTTGTATTCTTGGACGATATTCTCATATATTCTAAAAATGTCGAGGAACACAATGAGCATTTGAAGATAGTTTTGGAAATTTTGAGAAAAAGAAAGTTATATGGTAAGTTATCCAAATGTTCTTTCTTTGATACAGAAGTTCACTATTTGGGCCATGTCATTAGTAAAGAAGGAATTGTTGTGGATCCTTCAAAAATAGTGGCAATAACTGAGTGGCCTGCACCAAAGAATGTGCACGAAGTAAGAAGCTTCATGGGTCTTGCTGGTTATTATAGAAAATTTGTTAAGGATTTTTCTAAAGTGGCTGCACCGATAACTTCATTGCAGAAGAAGGATAAGAAATTTATTTGGAATGATAAGTGTGAAACTGCTTTCAAAAGTCTGAAAATCCAGTTGACTTCCGCACCTATATTAGCTGTACCAGACCCTAATGGGAGCTTTACTGTTGTAACAGATGCTTCTGGGGAAGGCCTTGGAGGTGTTTTGTTACAAAATGATCAAGTCATAGCATATGAAAGTAGAAAACTTAAGTTACATGAGCTGAATTATGCTCCTCATGATTTGGAGCTTGCTGCCATTGTTCATGCGCTTCAAGTCTGGAGACACTATTTACTTGGGAAACCTTTTGAGTTGAAAACCGATCACTTAGGACTGAAATATATTTTCACTCACCTAATCTAAATGCCGACAGAGAAGGTGGTTAGAGTTTTTATCTCAATATGATTTTGATATTAGCTACATCAAAGGGAAAGAGAATAGGGTAAAGAGATGCTCTAAGTCGTAGGAAGCACATTTCTCGCTCTTATAACATTAAGAACTCAGTTTAAGGATGAGGTAAAAAGTGCCTCGTAATCTGATATATACTTTCAAAGAAGTAAAAGCAAGCGCTTGCTGCAGTAACCTAATGATGAAAGGTATAAAGGTTTTCATTTTGATAATGAAGGAATCTTACGTTATGAAAATAGGTATACGTATTCTATGCCGAATGATTTGAGAAAGAAGTTGTTAGTTGAATTTCATAATTCACCCTTCTCTGGACACCCGGGTATCACAAAAATGCTCGCTGATCTAAAACAACAATACTTTTGGAAAGGTATGAAAAAGGATGTTATTGATTTTGTGACTCATTGTCTGGAATGTCAGCGGGTTAAGGTAGAACACATGCACCCTGCTGGACTATTATATCCCCATAGCATACCGCATAGACAAATGGCAAGTAATAAGCATGGACTTTGTACAAGGGTTACCTATGTCCAGGAATAAACATGATGTTATCCTGGTAGTTGTAGATAAACTAACTAAGGTAGCTCATTTCATCGCTGGAAATCTAAAGGATGATTCACCAGTGTTGGCCAAAAGATTCGTGCATGAAATTTTCAGGTTACATGGTGTACCAGAATTGATTATATCTGACAGGGATCCTAGAATGACGTCAAGATTTTGGCAAACGCTTAATACAGCTCTTGGAACGAAACTAAACTTCAGTTCTGCATATCATCCGAAACGGATGGACAAACCAGAGAGTAAATCAAGTGTTGGAAGATATGTTGCGAATGTATGCATGGATCAACAAAGATAAATGGGAAGAGTATCTTCCACTAGTTGAATTCGCATACAACAACACTTATCACTCATCTCTTAAAATGGCACCTTTTGAAGCACTTTATGGAAGAAAGTGCAGAACCCCTGTTAGTTGGGATAGTATTGAGGATAGAGTGGTAATTGGACCAGAGATCCTCACTGAAATGGAACAACAAGTTAAGTTGATTCGTGAACGATTAAAGGAAGAAGCAAGAGCAGATAGTAAGAGCTATGCTGACCTTAAGCGGGTTGATCGAAGGTTTGAGCTTGGTGAGAAGGTTTTTCTTCGTGTTAAACCCAGAAAGAGTTCTATAACTTTTGGCAAGGCTGCCAAGTTGTCACCTCGTTACGTGGGACCTTTCAAAATTGTCGAAATAATCAATCCTGTAGCTTATCGATTAGCATTACCACCTGCTTTGTCTCGCATGCATGATGTTTTCCATATTTCTTTGCTTAAGAAATACGTTTCAGATTTGTCACATGTCTTAAATTGGAATTCCTTGCAGGTCCAAGACCCAGGAATAATCGTGGTTAAACCCACACGAGTGCTGGAAACTCGCCAATTGCATTTGAGAAATCGTGAAATACAACAATGTAAGGTCCAGTGGGACCAGTTTAACGAAGAAAGTGCAACTTGGGAAAATCTGGAAGAGATGAAAATTGCTTTTCCTTTTCTTTTTCAACAGAATGAAATCTGTTGACAAAACATTTTTTTATGAACTTATCTTTTTCATGTCTATATGAAAGCCAGATTGAGGCAAACATTATTCAGGCTGAATAAAATGTATCGTGACATTGATTTCTGGAACTATTCAAGTTGGAAATAGTCTTATTGTATTGTGAACTAATAAATTGGTTGACCTGAAGGTAAATCAAATATGTAATCATCGGGACGATGAATCTTTTAGGAGGGAAGCATGTAACACCCTGAACTATTGTTACTTCCTCCTGAGCATTCAAGTGTTGATATATGATTTCTTCTGTATAAGGATGTGTTCCTTTGATTGTGAAGTCATGCTTGATATGGATTGTATCTTCTTTGCTCTTGAAGATCTTTGACTGAGTCAGGATATGCTTGGACTCTTTTATTTCTTTCATTTTTAGCACCTGAGTTCAATTTGATTTCGAGAGGAATTGTGGATTTATCCATCTTTATGACTCAGCCTTGGATCAGTTGCATTGATCCAAGAGATGTTTTAAGTTTATTCTGGATGAACAAAAATTATAGACCTTACGAAAGTTGCAAGGTCTGAATGTGTTGAATAAGCAATTCCGAGTCTAACTCAAAGTCGATCGTGTTAAATGAATTGGTTCCCGATATCGTAATATAAGAAGGCCTAGACCTTAAGCCGTAATAAATTTCGTGTATACCGCAAGCTTATTATCAATGCCGATAGAATCCATTTCGGGAATGTTATACCCGTTGGTTCTAATACCGATCGAACCTACTTGTGTGGGACCTAGAATGGATTCGTTAAGGTTAATAACCTTAACCTAAACTATAACCTATGGGTTGAATTATTGCTAAACTAACCTAGCCCTAAACTATAGGTTTAATGCTCCTAAGGTTAGCTACCTAAGCACTATGGAAGTAAGACTAATGTCTTACCGTAAGATCTAACCTATGTTTCTAACCTAACTTATGATAATGGATGAAGGGGGACCTATGAAGGGGTGAGCGAGTGGGTGGTGGTTTCCATGGCATTAAATGAGGTGGATAAGCATGAAGGACAAGGGATATGGTGGAGATTGCAAACGGCTATTGAGACCGACGTGGCAGAGTCGCCAAATTTGGGAATGGTTGTTTGTTTTCATTTGTCAATCGCCAACTTTGGCGGTCGGTGGCAATGGAGATTAGGTGGGAATCTTGGAGTTAATGTCATTGATGAACTTCGGTTCCCGAGCGCGGATTGCTCGGGAAGGCATGCAAATGGAAAACTAGTTGGTTGTTTGGTTTTCCATACGCTCCGTTTTTCTCTCTGTTTGATCACTGGTTCTTCGAACCAGTCTACTTTGTGTTGCATGGCAACTATGAGATTATCTAGCTCTTTTCTCTGTCGGGGAAAGTTTATAAGACATGAGGGTAACAAATTATTGTTGCTGAATCTATCGTGGAAGAAGAGGAGAAGGCGCGAGCACATTCAGAGGTCTTCTTCGGATTTTTAAGTGACATTACCAGGCATGATAGGCCCTGACTTTTAAAAATCTTGCTTTACTCCAAATGCTTTCATTAAAACAACTCTGTTCAGGTGATTTTAGTACAGTTGGTTTGAAGCAATGTTTTGGTTCTTCTTTTCCTATGGAATTAGGAATCTCGGGTTATTCGAAGACTTTGTTGGAATGTTACTGTATTTATTCTTCCTTTTGGATTCATTTCGATTGAAGACCCGGCTGTGCTCTTATTGTTGTTGAATCCTGTTGATTCTTGCTGTGAATACTTGAAGTTTCTTCTGTTTGGAATGCTTGCTGTGATTATACTACTTGAATGTGACTTTAGTAGAAGTCCTCACTGTGTTTGCAATTTTGGGATAAACTCCGTTGGAAGTTTGCAAGGATTATCTACGAAAATGACTCAGTGGGAGTCCTTGTAATGTTTCGTATGTTTTCAACTTCTGTCTAAGCTTGGTTGTGATTACTGTGGGAGTCCTTGTAACGTAATTTATGTTTTAACTTCTGTAGAAGTTTAGTTGAGAATACTATATGGTATTGACTCAGTGAGAGTCCTTGAAATGTATCTTGTATTTCAACTTCTGCGTTTAAGCTTAGTTATGAATATTGTTGCTTAGTTGAGAATACTATATGGTATTGACTCAGTGAGAGTCCTTGAAATGTATCTTGTATTTCAACTTCTGCTTAAGCTTAGTTATGAATACTGTTGCTTAGTTATGAATATCGATGGTATTGACTCGCTGGGAGTCCTTGAAATGTATCTTGTATTTCAATTTCAACTTTTAAGCTTAGTTATGAATGTTGTTGTTTAGTTGAGAATACTATATGGTATTGACTCCGTTGGAGTCCTTGAAATGTAATTTATGTTTTTAACTTCTGTAGAAGTTTTGCTGTGAGTACTATTGGGATTCTTGAATTGTTGTCGTATGAATTCAACTTCAATCGAAACCTTGGTTATGAGTACTGGTTGGATTTGACACTGTTGGAGTCCTTGATATGTTGCGTGTTGGCTCGATTCCCGATTTAAGTCCTCGCTGTGCATGCATATCGTATAGACTCTTTCTTAATATTGTTGTGTTATGTTCAGTTTGATTCTGAGGAATTAAGGGATGGGTTTTCTTTACCAACTCGACTCTGTTTGAGACCCTGTTGTATTTCGTAATAGCTCGACTTCGGATGAACTTTGAGGAAATTATTGATATGGAATCGGCTTCTGTGAAGTCCTTGTTGTGATTATTCTTCTTGAAATCGGCTTCTAATATAAATCCTTGTATAATCGTAGGGATTAGATTTAGTTGAATGAAGTTGTGCATGTTTGTGTTTTGACTCAGTGTGAATGTCACCGTATTTGCATATGGAACATCATTTGTTTATAGTGTTATCTAGTCTCGTGTTTGACTGTGATAAAGAGCTCTTAGCTGTGCCATGTCAGACGATGGCGTTGTGTATTTCATGATTGATATGGGAATCTGATTGACTCTGTTTCTTTCTTCTAGACTGTAAATTATATGTTGATGTATAATAAGTGGAATAGGAAAATACTCTCTCTCCTAGTCAGGAAACTTTGTGTGCTTTCTTCTTGAACCCTCATGAGATATCTACGGTAAGGGAAAAACAAGGATAGACCGTGGTATTGTATGGAGAGACTGGTATAAAATGTGTGTTGCTGTATAAATAGGTATACTTGTCAATACCATTGAAATGTGTTATAATTATAAAAGAATTAAGTCAGTTGAGCTTGTTGAATGTTTAAACTGCCTTTGAGTAATTGTTAGAAACATTCTTGTAGGAGTATTGTTGTCTTTGAATGGTTGTATTCATTGTTCTTAGTCTCTAACATATAAGATGAATTATCTGAAAGGCATTAAGGATTAATTGACATCTATAATACGAGTTATGCGTTAAAGGTCATGTTAGAAATATAAGAAGATGAATAGCCTGATTTATGTTTGGAATTTGAAGAAATGATTTCATTTAAACAGGTTGTTTAATGAGAACAATTGGTGGATTGCAATTGTTTTAAGAATTAGTGCTTATCATGCTCAGTTCACCGAACTGACCCGTGTTGACAATTTTTGCAGATGGTTTCGTAAGTGGTAAAGGCACGCAGATCTGATATGATGTTCAGATTGTTTAATTTGGTTTTATGATGAATTCCAACTTGATTCTCTAAATGTACTACTTGAAGAAAGATGTTCTTTTGCTGTTGAATATTGTATCAAATATGCTGAAAGCATAAATTGTATTTGATTAGCTTAGAAATGAATGAAATGAGGGAATTGTTACTTATGTGTTTGCATTCGTATCTTGATGGATTGAACTTCTTCGGTTTGAATGATTTTAAGAGCATTTTTATTATTGTATACCTTGGAGACATTTGGGATTCTCTAAGTAAACTTTGCAAAGATTAGGTGACTGAATACTTGTAAATGTGAGTAGTTCTGTTATGTTCTATCTAAAGCTAAATTGGAATTTAGATCACTGTCTTTTGAGAAGCTAAGGTTAAAATAAACCTCAACAGGAAGCTGAACGGGAAGAATAAATTATTACTTCCTAGTCTTGATCTAAGTCAAGACAACGTTTAATTTGATTTTAAATCACTATATCTTAATACTAATAAGTAAGATATATTTCAGTTATGAGAACTGATATAAACCTAAAAGGGTATGGTTAGCAACCTTATGAGAAGATTTAGGGCTATTGCCCAATTTCGTTGATTTAGATTACTGTTTATCAATGAACTCCTTGATGAGACCTCAAATCTTAATAACTTCTCTTTGTGAAATGGGTTTTAATAAGAAAGGCAATTCTAAGGTGAGGAACCTGGGGTTGGGAAAAGACTACCCTAAAAGGAGCGTCTTAAAGTATAACTTTAACTCAACGTAAGTAACACCTTAAAGTTAAGTAGATCTTTTCGAGGTGGATTTGAAGGTTGATGGCACAAGTCAACTGCAGGGTTGTACCTTCGAGAAGAATAGGATCTTCTCGAAGATACAACAATGCAGGTGACTTATGACGACACCCTTTGCATTGATCGTTAAGATTTACACCTTAAACTCGAACAAGTTTTACTCTGGGACTGGTTAGGAATGTGGTCATGTTATAAGACTGCCCCTGGAGACTCGGGGTATCTTGACACACAGGGTTAACTAGGGTTGACCCAGTATGTCAGCGTATCCCTAGTCCTCGAGAGCATCCTTATAACGTGGTCATATTATTAATCCATTCCTGAGTGAATAACTTGGGGCAGGGAGGCTGACAGAAGTTAGTGTAAGACATTCTACATAACATAGGAATGGGGTGAAGGACGTATTCCAGATTGACGAGTATGCCGTCAAGGAATACGAGACATAAGCAGTATGTTTCAAATCTTTGGCCAAAGTATCGCAAGCTGCTGATTGCGTTGTCCTATGTCACCTAGTCTGAGGGATGAGATGCCGATGAATAATGGTAACAATTATTCAGATAGGTTCCTTGGACAGAGCATTCTAAATCCTAGATTAGGGAAGAGAACCGCAAGAGTGATGTGTTAAAATAAAAATGCCAACTCTTTGATACTCATGAATAGATCGGTAGATTACCGAGTCATGGAATGAATAGATCGGAGGTACTCCGAGTCATCACAGATGCATATGGTTATCTGTTATAAGAATGATTGTTATGATCTCGAGAGTTCTAATGTATTATAGGATGCACCTATCAAAAAAAAAAATAGATCGGAGGTACTCCGAGTATCACACTGTTGCATATGGTTATCTGTTATAAGAATGATTGTTATGATCCGAGAGTTCTAAATTATGTATTTAGAACTAGGATGCACCTATAATTTTTTTTTCTTTCTTGTTCTAATGTACTAAATTAGTGAGCACCCAACACCTCTTGGGTGATAGGCCAATGCGCATGGGATTATATTGCTGGTGTAAGTTTATAAAAATGACTACGGTAGTTGCACAAACATAGGTTTGAGACAAAAACACTTGAATAGTGTTTGCTAGTGCAGAATAGAGTCACTAACGCAAACATATAGTGTAGTATCGCAAGCTTGTAGTGTAGTAGTGGAAACCTTACAAAAAGGAAAAAAATTCAGGATTCGGTGGTAATGCATGCTTGTTAGTCACTAGGGCAAGCCCGAGAGTGGTAGTGCAAGGGTTTCAACAATAGCGAAAAATTCAAAGTGGTAGCACAAGGGTTCTTTCCACTAGCGCATGAGGCACCTATGCAAGCACAAAAACACGAGATTTGACAAGAAAATGTCAAAAAGCTCAAATATTTGTCAATTTGATTTAAGTTTGGCAATACCTCACCTCCTTCATTCCTATAAAGAGTAATAAAACAAGGAAAACTCAACTAACCTAGTTAAGAAACACTATATTTATCTTAACTATGCTAAAAGGAGGGTTAATATATGAAATTGAAACTTATCTACAAAACATGAAAATGAATGCAAAAGACAATGGTGTATGTCCAGAGTCCTTGCATGCCAAATGTGCACATGCTAACTTTTCTAAGCTAATTGAAAGAAACTAACACCTAGTAGTCTCAAAGAAAAGCTAAATCTACCATTAACATCATGATAAGAGATTAAGGGAAATTAGCTATCTTGCATAAACATGAATTAAATCACCTAATGCTAACCATTCCTACTCTTTTAATGTTTTATTACTTCTAAACATGACACTCTTTAGATCACGAATAATCAAATTTGTGTTGATCTCCAAAGAGAGGGAAGGATCTCACCAAGAAATGGCTACAAGGCCATACTTAGATCTTCCTTTCTACTCAACAATGGTAGAATGGATGCACAAGATGAAGTAATTATTCCAAAATAATGGAGAAGGCTCTTATCATATGTCTTATATGAAATACTAGTAAAAGTATGGTGTAGGTGTGAAAGATTATATGAGATTACTTTATATAGATTTTCTATTTGGGAGAAGCTTGCAAACTAGTGCATGTGGGATAAAGGATAAAGTAGATTTAGAAGAGATAATCTTGATTAGAAGAATTAACAAGTGATTAACAACTCATGGGAGTTAGGGGTGCTTTAATTAATCAAATAGGATTAATTAATAGGCTAGGATAAGCTTAAAAATCCTTTAGAGATGATTTGGAGGGAAATGGGTCAATTTTGAATGGTTGTAAAAATACACGCCTGAGATAAAGATAGATGACCGTTGCACGAAGCCTATAAAAATGTAAATTTGGTAGATTTGACTAGACCAGGGTGCCTAGAGAAGGATATGGGCACCCTTGAGAGAAGGATAAGGGTGCCCACGGGTGTCCCTGGTCTAGGTTAAGGTGCCTTGGTCTATGTAGATGCTCTAAAAACCTCCTATGAGGTGTTGCAAGAGGTTCAAACTTGTTCAATTTTTTTCACATTTATGTCACTAAATTCTTGAATGTCTTTATAAATCGGAATGAATGAATCAGCTATAAAACCACAAACAAAGCATGAAACCCTTAAAAAGAAAGATACAAATGAAGGCGTTGGACTATCCTCAATTGTAAAGATGATGGAATTATAACTTAGCACTGGAATACATCTCGAGAACTAATGTAGTTCTCTATGTGTGTGTGCAAAATTATGCCCTAGGTTGCTCTTGTGCCAGTCTCACTTTATGAGTAATGAATAAGTAAATAGATGTAGAATGTAAATAATGTGTGCATGGAAACAATAGACTCCCCTCCTATGAAGTGTGATGTAGATGAACCAACATTTTCCCTTGTGATGGAGCTAGATGGATGTAAATGGAGCTATAGATGCCTTTGATGGATGTAACATTAGGTGGAGATAGTAGATGCTTAGTGCTTGGTCTCTTATTATGATCACATAACTTTATATTTATATGATTCCCTTGCTTGAATTTCATAATTAACCCGAAAATGCTGACTAACAAAAAGATAAGATGCTCAAACGGCTATAAAGGAACCAAAAGTGTGAGTAAAGTACAAATAGAATAGGGGCACCGAGAGGGGACAAGGGCACTGGCGAAAACATCCTGGCTAGGTGTTGGTGCCCAAGATAACAAATGCCAAAAGGTGAAAAGACAGACTAAACAAGTAAGAGTGCAAAACTGAAAGAAGAAACATAAAACAAAGAAAAGTGGCCAAAGACATGGGTTAATTAATACTTTTCTTACTTAGGAACCATATGAATAGTAGTATGTGATCGAGACTAGATAATTACCCAAAGTGCATGATTTTGTGTTTATAAATAGTTATTTATTTGAGTGAGGAAACACTCACATTAAAGTTTCCTCAAGAAATATTGTGGCAACTCAAAATTGTTACAAGGTGGTTGGTCAAAAACCATCCACCACTTATCACAAAAAATATTTTTTATCCCCTCATTATTACACTAGTGGATGGGGAATCTTTTGCAATCCAATCGTAACAGTGCATTAGTTTTAGGATATGTAAACAATAGACACAATTTATCTTTTGAACTTATCGCATAAAAATCGTGGGCAGTTGGTTTTAAAACTCTCCCATGTGTTTATTTGTCCAACCACATTGTCGATATTAGATAATAATGATCCTAATGATGTGGCTAGGTTTTGACGATGTGGATTTGTGGCATTAGGGTTTCTTAAGGTTTCTATTAAACCCTCAATTTGTACTTTTTTATTTTCAATCTCCCCCAAAATTTGTTGTTGCGTGTTAGGAGGGGTCTTGCTATAGAAGGGGGTGTTTCAAGGATGTTTTATTCTTCATCTTGGTCTATGGGTGATTCAAGGATTGAATTAAAGGTATAGAAACATCTAAACATGAAAATAAATAGTAAATCAACAACTATAAAAAATAATATTAATAAAGAAAAAACCTAAGATAAAGAATAATCAACCTTCGAACTTACCTCCATCAAGCCGATTTGAGGTGCCACGGGGTGTTGATTCCAAAAATATATACAAAATACGTTTGTGTTATTCGTCACTCATGTTTTTCTCTCCTTTAGTTTTTTTGTTTTCACTAATGAATCGATCTCGAGTTTTGACTGTGTTTTATGTGATAAAATGCGAGGCTCGTTATGGCTTGGTAAATGTGAGAAATAACACACTTGCATTATAAAGTGACCTTGATTTTCCCTTGTCACTGATAACAAGAGTGTGTTATGACAAAACTATTTGAAAAGTAGGTTTTTGTTCACTTTTGGCCTCAACTTGGTACACTTACCCATTTATGTCACTTAAGTGAATAGGAAAAAATACAATAATTATGCTCAACGAAGAATTAGAAAGGAGAGAGAAGGAAAAGGGAGGAGAAGAAAATCCACTCCTTGTGATGATCCAATTGAATGCCTCGATGCAGTCATGAAATCTGAATGAAGAACTCTAGCCCTCTATGTTGAAAGACTCCTCCTAAATGGTGAACACTCACAACCTTGAACTCTTTTGCACCATGAGAAACCTCCTTTTGAATGATCAATAATTGTAGCCCATCAGGTACATTGAGTGAATAAGTGAGAAGCACTTGATCACTAAACCATTATAGATAATGAAGGATGTCCTCACACACTTGAAAAAATCATGAGAAGTTGCCACTCCTTGACCAATCATGCATATGAATGAGACCTTGAAACAATTGCTTGCACAATGTAACCATGATGATTCTGCCACCTTGAGGACATTTAAAGATGACAATATAATCACTGATGACCCTCCACAACGTTATTATGCTCCACTAAGGAAGGTTACTCATCTCGGATACCTTTGAACACTTTGCCCCTTTTGAAAACTCTTTGAAATGATGCACTTTTGCACACTTCCTGGATACACCGAGAAGAGGGATGATGAACACTTGAGAAGAAGATCATTGAGAATATCGAAAGATGAATCCCCTCATTGAGAAAATTATTCGATCATTGAGACACTATCAAAACTTCATGATCAATCCTTCACATGAGAGAAATTGAATATACTTTGTTTTCTCGGCCATGATCTTGATTTTGCCACTGTAGGAATATTGATGATGAGCGAAGAATGTGACAAAATCCTCCTGAGTCTAGAGTGGGGAAAGGAGAATGGGACCAAAAAAATTCCACCCACCTTCTTGTCATGCATTACATGTGAAATGAACTGAAAGCTTCCAGGATCAATATTGGCATTTTCTAATTTTGGCATTTTGTGCTCACCGCATTGGGAAGTGTGAGGATTTGCTTGAAATTTGAATGAGAGACTTATGTGAATTCCAGGACCATTGTTGGATGAGTGAAGGACTGAGATGTGACCAATATTAGCTCCTTTTACTAAGATCCACCATTATGGTCCCATTTAGCCAATTTTTTGCCATTTTTTCAAATTTTGCCAATTTTGAGTGTCTTGATCACGGGGGAATGGAATGAGGAGTATGAATGCACTTTCCTTCTTTGTGCCTCAATTGAATTTTTTCACTTTTCAGGACTCAAAGTTTCTAGGTATGGCTTCATCAGATAGATAATTTTCTCACCTTTCCAGAAAGGTAAAATTTTCCTCCTAACTCCTTGTATTTTGCAAGTTATGGCTTGGTGGAGTTTTTGGGGGAAATTTTCCTGGGAAGGCCCACAACCAATAGGACGATGACACGTGTCATGGGAGAAAGCAGGCGTTGGGGGAAGTTAGAGTTTTGATGCTTTGGTCAATTGGCGCAAAGGGAAGATTTTGGCCTGAAATCCCACATAAGGAGATGAGAAGGTGCCACGTGGCAAGGCGGGAGGTCGGAGCGGTGGGATAACTTTGGGTTTTTGGTGAAGGGATCAAAGGCGTCAAAGGGGAAAATCCAAGTGAAAGCCCGCCGAGCAATAAAATGCCGCCACGTGTCTGTCGGAGGTGGGGGTCAGAGTGGTGGAGGGATCTTGGAATTTTCTCCAAAGTGGTCGATGGTGCAAAGGTAAAAAATGAAGTGAAATCCCACCAAGCAAAGTAGGTGGTGACACGTGTCCCGAGAGCGGGGCGCATGAGTAATTTTAGAAAATTTTCCAAATTCAAAAAAAGGGGTAAAATGACTGTTTGAGCCCGTAGAGCAACTAGAGAGCATGCCACATGTCAGTGGAGGTTGGGCTGGTGGAGATTTTTGGGGATTTTTTCCCAAAATTGAAAAAGGGGAAAAAATTCAAATTTCGGCCCGTGAACCCATTTTTGCCCTAATTTTGCCAAGTTTTGCCCTAAATCTTCAGAGGGCCATATCTTTCGAACTAGAGCTCAGTTTTTCTTGATTTTGGTGTCATTGGAAAGATATTGAAATTATCTACACAATAGTCTATTCAATTTTGATTTTTGGTGGAGTTTCATGGGAGAAAAATGAAGAAATGCCTCTGGCATGGGAAAAAACATAGGAACGCTCCCAACCACCAAAATTAATGGAGTTTGACTTCTCTTCTTGCTCTGCGAAGAAAAATACATGGGGATTTGAGTTTTTTTATCGAGCCCATCAATTTGTAATCAAATTTAATACTCATGTTGGTGGTTGAATGCAGATTTTGGAAATCTTACAATCTCTCACTCGATTTTCTTTGGTTTTATATGCTATAGGGGTCATTTTTCAAAGGGTTGAATGTTTTGTTTCTTGCAGACTCCCCTCTTCCCCTTGGCACGTGAATTTGAGGAGTTTCAAACCTTCCATGGAACCTGTGACACATTTTTTCCTTTCTACCAGTGTAATGCATTGTATCAGATTTGGGAAATGGTAATGCATGTTTTGTGAATGATCCCCCAATCCTCTCATGCGTTTATTATTGTTTTCTGGTCTTTCATTGCATTCTGGAAATTTATGCATGCTTGGTGTTACATTTCTATGATTTGTGTTTATTTGCAAGCTAGAAGTTCATCACTCCTTTGGTGTATCACCATTTTTACTTAGTTTTATTTCCTTTTTTGCATCCTTTATCTCTATCTCCTTGGAATTTAGAGTAGGATTTAGTATTAAACCTCTACAAATTCATGCATACACCTAAACAGAGGAGTAAGAACCAGCTTCAATCTGGAGATTTTTCTCACCTTGCAAGGTCCCACACCTTGGAGAAAACTCAATGTTGTGCAATCACACTAAATGACCCAATTCTGAACTGCAGATCTGAAGGTCATTTAGGGGGTGTTGTAGATTTGCACTAACAGTTTTGGCACACCGGTGGGACCTTAGAGGTCTTCATCTTCATTACAACAAAGTTGATGTGCATTTTTTGTAAGTTTCTTGCTTGAAAAGAGCCCTGATTTGCACATCTGGCGACTCCAAAAGGATAGAATCAACTGGTTTCAACAGTCCAGGTTTGAAGATTCATGAGAAGAATCCAAACAAGGTCAAGGGCCAGAGAAGAGGGATTGTCTGAGTATCTACAATTATCCCTAGAAAAGAGAAAGGGGAAGAAGGATTCAAAGGTCTCCATCTCCACCAAATAGAACTCTATCAACTCCTCACCTAGTAGACCTTTCACCCAATCAACAAGGGTTCTCAGGCCAATCATAATGGCACAACCCAATCCTTATGTTAACTTTATTGGTAGTAGTCCACTTGCTCTCAATGCACAAAACCCAGTTCCAATTGCAGCATTGAAGAACATCCCATACTTTACTAGGGAAAATCAGACCACTCCTGGTGATCATGTCAAAGACATTGCTAATGTTTGTGCAATCCATGAGATTGTTGAGATGTAAATTGTTGTCAAATTTTTGGCATCTTCATTCAAAGGGAAAGCCTTGCAATGGTTTAGGAGCCTTGAGGTAGGCTCTATTCAAAATTGGAACTAGTTGTGCATAGCTCTCCATAACTAGTTTGGAGAAAAGGGGGACAACTTGTCTCTATTGGAGCAACTGACAACTATCAAGAGAGCTCCTAATGAGCAAGCTAACAGACTTCAATTTCAGATTTCAAAGGACATGGGATAGAATCCCAGTGACAGTGAGGCCAATAGCTCAAGGTGCTTTCTTATACTTTCTCAAGGCTTTAAATTCTGACATTTCTATGTTAATCCAATCCATGGGAGGTGCAACTATACCTGTAGCTTATAACATCACCATTAGGGCTGAGAATTGTTTGATCCAAGCTGGTAAACTTGCACCTAGGCCTCCTATGCCCTTATATCCAGACTTGGAAAGCCCAAGTACTAGTCAAGCACCTACTTTAGCTCCTATTCCCACTCCTAGAAATCGAGTTCAAATGAAACTTCTACTTCATCCTCTAGTGCCTCAAATGAGCTTCAAGAAGTTATGAAACAATTACAAAATTTAGGCAATGAGCTGGTTACACTCAAGAGACAACAAGCTCAAAGTTTTAGGCCTTCTTATCAGTCTCAAACTCAACCTAATAGACAACCATATCAGCCTAATAGGCCACCCAATCCTAGCTACAAATCAAAATCAAGTAAGGCCTCCTACCAATAGACCATTTCAGCCCTATACCCCCAATGTTGCATCTACTTCTAAAGCCTTAGTGCCAAGTGCAAAATAATGTAGCTCAAGAGTATGACTAGTGTTTCCCATGTAGTGAACCTCACAACCAATCTATGTGCTTCAATGGTGCTTTGAACCAAGCTCTGATGGTGACAACAACTGGTATAGAGAGTGAAGTGAGTCAAGAAACAAACCAACAACAAGGGACATCTCAACAAGATACAATTCCAAATGAGACTACACTTGTGAATTGGCAAGCTGAAGATTTTTGTGGTATGAATCAAACACCTTCTCAGAGTGTAGCAGCTAACACATGGTCAAAGAAGAGGAATATTGGTGAAGGGAAGTCATTAGCTCCAGGTGATCCACAACCTTCCATCACTCCACAAGGTGTTGGAAAGAAAAATGTAGTTCCAAATGTGTAAGGACAACCCAAACCACCTCCTAGACCAGCTCAAATGCCGGTTGTTGCAGCCCATGTACAAGAGAAGAATGTGCAGATTAAAGGAAACAAAGGGATGTTTCAACCCCATTTAGCATCATTGAACAAATGAAGAAGACAAATGTGAACATATCTATGTGGGAGTCACTATCCATCCTGGCCAAAGGGATCTACTACAAGCTGCCATGAAGAATTGGTCAACCTCAAATCAAGCAAGCTCATATGCAAGAGAAAGTACTCACAAATGCTACTCAGCCCGAGGGAAAGCTTGGAGGACAACAAGGTAAAATTTTGAAGCCCCCTCCATTCTATGTTTCATTGATCATTGGGGATAAACTAGTACATAATTGTATGATTGATTTTGGGGCAAGTAGTTACGTGATGCCCAAGAAAATAGCTGATCAGTTGGGCCTCCAATATGAATTCATATCCAAGGGGGTGGTACAATTAGATGGGACAACAATAATAGCCATAGTTGGGGTAATTAAGGATTTGAGCCTCACTTTGCATGCATGCCCCAATGTCACTGTTTTGCAAGATGTGTCGGTGATAGATTTGCCACCACTTTTTGCCATATGTTTGTCAAGGGATTTCACAGCTAAAATTGGAGGCTACTTATCTGTTGATTGGTCACACATGTTGTTTAGGACAAGGTATGGAGCCAAGGCCACAATCAGGTCGAACCTATTGCAAACTTTCACATTGAGCCTCATACTCCAAGCCCAATCAATGCCAACTATTCAACATTTGATCAAGAGGACTATCCAAGCACACATGAAGTTGATACCAAAGTTGGAAACATCCCAGATTTGACTCTTGATGAATGGGCAAGCAAGGTACATGCTTTTGATCCCTACAAGGAAATAGAGGAATCTAAACTAGGAGTCTATTACATGCATGAAGAAAATCAACCTATTCCTAGCATCACCAAGCTAGACCATAAAGATAAAGATGAAAGGGTGAGGTATGGTAGTTGTTCTTTGATGGATCAAGAAGTAGACAAGGTGCAGGAGGGGAGCTATGCTTGTTTCACCTCAAGGCATTAAGTATTATTCAACTTTTAGATTTCAGTTTGCATGTTCTAACAACCGCTGAATATGAGGCTTTGATACATGGATTGCATTGGTCAAGAAAGAGAGGTATCAAAAACTTACAAGTCTTTGGTGATAGTGAGTTGATTGTTAATCAAGTTAAAGGACAACATGCTGCCAAGAATGACCTGCTCAAGAGTTATAAGAATAGGGTGTGGGACCTCATTGAGGATTTTGAGGGCTTTGGCATCAACTCCATCCCTAGGAAAGAAAACCAAGCTGTTGATAGGCTTGCAGTAGTTGGAGAAACTTTTGATGTTGTGGAGAGTATCAAAAGAGATAAAATGTAGCCAAACATCCATGTGATTGTGAGGCCATCAGTGCCAGACAATGATGCAAGTTGGAAAGTGTTTGAGAGTGACCAACAAATTATCAATTTCTTGTCAAGAAGAGGCTGAGTTCTTAGCCAAAAATCAGGAAAAGTTGGAACAACAGTATGGTGATCAAGTGGTACAACTGAGAACCAACAAACTGCCAAAGGGACTTGTGACTTTAGAGTCTATTTTTAATCCTAATGATCAATTTAGGAAGGAGAAAGCAAACATCCAAGTCAAGGGAGAGGATTTAGAACCCATCTCAGTTGGAGAAGGAAAGTCACTTCGAATTGGTAAAGTGGCAACCGAGCAAGAAAGATATGAGTTCATGCAACTTTTCCAAGAGTTCCCAAGATGTATTTTCTTGGAGCTATGAAGACTTGAGAGGTTTCAATCCCAAGCTATCTCAACACACAATTGAACTAGATCCAAGTGCCAAGCCCATCAGGAAAAAATAGAGACCGGTCAACCCACACATTGAGCCTCTCATGAAAAAGGAATTGAATAAATTAATAGAGGCAAGTATCATATTCCCCATCAAGCATTCAAGCTGGGTTGCAAACTTGGTTCTAGTTAGAAAGAAGAGTGGAGAGATCAGGTTGTGTGTAGACTTTAGAGATTTGAATAGAGCATCCCTCAAGGACCACTACCCACTTCCTTCTATGGAGCAGATTTTGCAAGTTGTTGCTAGCTCTCGAGAGGTTTTCATTGCTAGATGGCTATTCAGGGTATAATCAGATCATGGTAAAAGAAGATGATCAGTTCAAAACAGCCTTCACCACCAAATGGGGAACCTATGCATATAGAAAAATGCCATTTGGGTTGTCTAACGCTGGAGCTACTTTCCAAAGGGAAATGGATATGGCGTTCAAGGGATTGATCAACAAAATAGTGCTGATATACCTAGATGATATTACTTGTATTTTCTAAAAAATGCAGCAGATCATCTCTTTCATTTGAGACAAGTGTTCCAAAGATGTAGAAGATTTGGGGTATCCTTGAATCCCAAAAAATGCATTTTCCTAGCTCATGAAGGCAAGCTCCTGGGCCACATTGTTTCCAAAGAAGGGTTAGCAATTGATCTAGAGAGGGTTGAAGCAATAAGAGCACTGCCATTTCCAAGGCATAAGAAGGCTCTTCAAAGTTTCTTGGGAAGAATCAATTTTGTTGAAGGTTTGTTCCAAACTTTGCAGCCCTTGTCAAGCCAATAACTATGATGTTGAAGAAAAGTATGGCATTCAAATGGACAACTGAAGGTAAGGAAAGTTTTGAGGCAATCAAAGAAGCTATCTCACAAGCTCCAACTCTCATTAACCCAGATTTCTCCAAAGACTTCATCCTTTATGCATTTGGCGGTGATGATACAATTTCTGCAATTTTAGTACAACAGAATGAAGAAAATGCAGAGCAGCCAATTGCCTTCTTTAGCCAAAGTTTGGAGGACTATGAAGTAAGGTATTCCTTCATTGAGAAGCATGTTCTTGTAGTGATTAGGAGCTTGAAGAAATTTAAGCATCTAGTTTCAAACAACAAGGTTCAACTGCTGGTTTCTCATGTGGGAGTTAAAGACTTCCTCCTCAACAAAGATCTAAATGAAAAACATGCAGGGTGGATTACTCATGTCATGGAGTATGACATTGAGATCAAAGTCACCAAGCTGGTCCGAGGAAAGGGATTGTGTGAGCAATTGGCCTTGAGCCAATCAATTGAAGCAAGCAAAGAGAAGAGTGTTGTTTTGGTGTTATAGACAACCAAGAACAAAGAGATGTTCAAGAAGAAAATGGTGGCATGCTCACTCCTTGCTGGACCCAAGACATAATGCACTTCTTACAAATAGGCCTATGCCCTCTAGAGATGAACAAAGCCAAAAGAAGACACTTCAGATTGTAGGCTATTCCGTATGCACTTGTTGATGGTGTCTTGTTCAAAAAGGATATCAATGGAGTGTTGTTGAGGTGCATTGAGACAAATCAGATTGAGAGAATGTTAGAAGAGTTCCATGGTGGATCAGCTGGGGGCATTTTTCTCCAAGAGTGATAGCTCTCAAGATCATGAAGGCTGGTTATTATTGGCCCAAAATGTTTAGTGATTGTTATGCGTGGATCAAGAGGTGCAAGAATTGTGCATTCTTCACAGGAAAAGAAAGATTAGCAACACTTCCATTGCACCCAATCTTAGTTGACCAGCCATTTATGCAATGGGGTTTGGACTTCATTGGAGTCATTAATCCAAACTCAAGCCAAGGGCACAAGTGGATTCTAACAGCAACAGACTACTTCACCAAATGGACTGAGGTGGTGGCACTCAAAGAGGCAAATGAATCCAACATTCTAGACTTCTATGAGGGGATAACAACCAGATTTGGTACACCTACCACTATAATATCAGATAATGCATTGGCATTCATAGGATCAAAGGTAACTGAATGGGCTGTTAGAAATGGAATCTATTTGAGCACTTCATCAAACTATTACCCCCAAGGTAATGGCCAAGCTGAGTCCACCAACAAGAATCTATTAAGGATCATCAAGAGGACTCTTGATGAAAATCAAAGGACTTGGCACACTAAGCTCAAATCAGCTCTATGGGCTGATAGGATAACTCCCAAAAGATCCACAGGTAACTCTCCATTCAAACTTGTTTATGGGAAAGAGGCAATCTTGCCCATGTCACTTGAGTTGCCAACATTGGAACTCATGAAGCAATTGGAATTGTTGGAGTTTGAACCCATGGAGGTTAGATATGCAGAACTAATGGAACTCCAAGAAATCAGAGAGCATGCAGCCCAAACAATGGAGAAGGACCAAGCTTTGATCAAGAGAAGCTTTGATAGGAAAGCTAAAGCTAGAACCTTCCAAGTTGGAGATCTAGTATTGAAATGGGATGCAGACGAGCAAAGCCAGGAAGGCATTCAAAGTTTGATGCCATTTGGAGTGGCCCCTACATGGTCACAAAATGCAAGAACAACAATGCCTTCCAATTGTCTACATTGGATGGTGAAGAACTGCAGATTCTAGTTAATGGAATCCATCTAAAGCATTGCTACTAGAAGGGAAACTTCTCACCTTGTACATATTAGCTTAGATTTTTATTCCTCCAAGTGCTTATGCACATTGTTTTGTTGTAACTTAGTTTTATATTTCCCTAAGTGCTTTGGCACAAGTTTTGTTTCCCGAGGATGCATCTTTTGTAGGCCATGTTCCAGATCAAAGTAATGTTCTACTCTCACAATCTTCATTTTAGAGATTTTCTAATGAGTTGAGAGTAACAAGTAGTTAAGTTGATGACTCCATTTCCCAATGGATTGCTTCAGGTAGTTGGTCACTTCATCTAGCAGGTAGATAACCCCTCTGAGTCACCAAAATTGTTATCCAAAATAAGCCCCTACTTATTTTGGCTAACTTTCCTTCATTCTTTCCTTCTTTGTGCCTCAGTTGAATTTTTTCACTTTTCAGGGACTCAAAGTTTTTGGGTATGGCTTCATCAGATAGATAATTTTCTCACCTTTCCAGAAAGGTAAAAATTTCCTCCTAACTCCTTGTATTTTGCAAGTTATGGCTCGGCGGAGTTTTGGGGGAAATTTTCCTGGGAAGGCCTGCAACCAATAGGATGATGACACGTGTGTCATGGAAGCAAAGCGGGTGTTAGGGGAAGTTAGAGTTTTGACGCTTTGGTCAAAAGGCAGCAAAGGGAAGATTTTGGCCTGAAAATCCCACAAGGAGATGAGAAGGTGCCACGTGGTAGGTGGGAGGTCGGAGCGGTGGGATAACTTCGGGTTTTTGGCGAAGGGATCAAAGGCATCAAAGGGGAAAATCCAAGCGAAAGCCCGCCGAGAAATAAAATGCTGCCACGTGTCCTATCGGAGGTGGGGGTTGGAGTGCAGAGGGATCTTGGAATTTTCTCCAAAATGGTTGATGATGCAAAGGTAAAAAATGAAGTGAAAGCTTAGGGCCAAGAGCAGCCAGGTGGTGACACGTGTCCTAGAGTGGCGGGGGTGCGGAGTAATTTTAGAAAATTTTCCAAATTCAAAAAAGGGTAAAATGACTGTTTGAGCCCATGGAGCAACCAGAGCATGCCACGTGTGTAGGAGGTCGGGCCAATGGAGATTTTTGGGGATTTTTTCCCAAAATTGAAAAAGGGGAAAAATTCAAATTTTGGCCCGCGAACCCATTTTTGCCCTAATTTTGTTAGTTTTTCCCTAAATCTTCAGAGGGCCATATCTTTCGAACCAGAGCTCAGGTTTTTCTCGATTTTGGTGTCATTGGAAAGCTATTGAAATTATCTACACAATAGTCTATTCAATTTTGATTTTTGGTAGAGTTTCATGGGGAGAAAATGAAGAAATGCCTCTGCACATGGGAAAAAACACAGGAACACTCCCAACCACCAAAATTAATGGAGTTTGACTTCTCTTCTTGCTCTGCGAAGCAAAATACATGGGGATTTGAGTTTTTTTATCAAGCCCATCAATTTGTAATCAAATTTAATACTCCTGTCGGTGGTTGAATGTAGATTTTGGAAATCTTACAATCTCCCGCTTGATTTTCTTGGTTTTATATGCTATAGGGGTCATTTTTCAAAGGGTTGAACGTTTTGTTTCTTAGACTCCCCTCTTCCCCTTGGCACGTGAATTTGAGGAGTTTCAAACCTTCCATGGAACCTGTGACATGTTTTTTGCCTTTCTGCTAGTGTAATGCATTGTATCAAATTTGGGAATGGTAATGCATGTTTTGTGAATGATCCCCAATCCTCTCATGCATTTATTATTGTTTTCTAGTCTTTCATTGCATTCTAGCAATCTGTGCATGCTTGGTGTTACATTTCTATGATTTGTGTTTATTTGCAAGATAGAAGTTCATCACTCCTTTGGTGTATCACCATTTTTACTTAGTTTTATTTCCTTTTTGCATCCTTTATCTCTGTCTCCTTGGAATTTAGAGTAGGATTTAGTATTCTCTCAAAATTTACTAGCTTAAACCCAAGAGGGAGTTCCTTTGATTTTTAGAAATTTTCTCACATCTCTGATTGCAATGGAATCGGCTTCAGAATATATTTTTCTTCTAATTTTGTATGCTCAAAATTTTAGCAGCTTGTCGTAATGATGAAAAAACGAAAGTTAGGAAAACGGTTTTTTTCACCATAAAATAATATAGAGAATAATTCAACATGCTTTGTCACTTTCTCCTTAAAGATGTTTAGAAATAGAGGAGATTTAAAAAAAACCCCACCTCGATCCATGTACCGGTTTGTGCGATACAAAAATTCACCTTTTCGGGTATGGAGTTACTCGGATGAGAAAATGCACATGGAGCCTTGATAAAATTTGCAATTTTTGTGGAAATATCTTTGCTAAAATCATGGAAAAATGGAAGGAGGGAATGGAATATATTCAATGGAGGTGAAAGATTCTAGAAAAATATGCTAGAGTTATGGATGGATTTTTGAGCATTCGAAGGAATATCTTAAACAATCTAATTCCTTATTCTTTTAAGACTTATGGTGGGGGTGCATTTTTGTCCCTTTATCCCCTTGAAAATGGATGAAGGGTTAAAAATGCCCCATATCCCTATGAGGATAAGTGGTACATACACATTTTCCGAGGGGGAGAGAGAACAACTTATTTTGGTGCCCGAGAGATGAGTTTCAGTTGCATGAAGAACCATGTGGGAGAAGGTGGGGACACATTTTTTGTCCCCCTTGTCCCCTCGGGTAGCAAGGACATAAAATGTACCCTAGCCTCATGGTGAAAAGTGGTGAGCATGTGGTTGTAGACATAAAATCATGTACTTTGGATAATTATCTAGTCCTTATTACATACTACTATTCATATGACTCCCACATACAAAAATTACTAATTAACCCATGTCTTTGGCCACCTTTATTTTCTTTCTATTACCAATTTCGGTCTTACATCCTTACTTTCTCATTCCACCTTTTATACTCTAAATTTTATCATCCCGAACACCGACACCCAACCATGATGACAACATTAGGTTCCCCTCATCCCATCTGAGCGCCCCTATCCCCTTTTTTACTTTACTCACACTTTTTGGGTCCTTTATATCCGTTTGAGCATCTTATATTTTTGGTAGTCAGCCTTTTTAGGATTAATTATGAAATTCAAGCAAAGGAATCATATAAATATAAAGTTATGTGATCATAATAAGGACCGAGCACCAAAAATTAGCTATCACCACCTAAGGTTGCATCCATCAAACATCTAAGAGCTCCATTATATCCATATAGCACCATCATAAGGGACACGAGGGGTTGGTTATTCTTCATACAATTCATAGGAGGGAATTTCATTATATTCCATACATACATCTATTAGATTTATTTACATCTAGCTTACTTTCTCACTATCAAGTGCTACATGCACAAGAGCCACGTAGGGCATGATTGCGTGCACATGAACACACACATATTTACACCGGAGTCTGAGACATAGTGCAATGCTTACAATTGTAAGTTCACCATTGTGACAGTTGAGGAAATTCCAAACCCTCATTTTTCATCTTTATTTTTTAGGATTTGATGTCTATTTGAGGGTTTTGCAGGTTCATATTTCATTTTAGGTTTGCACCTGACCTCGGTGATCTTAGTGAAATCTCGTGAGTGATCAAAGGTGAATAAATTGTGAAACCTTAGAGGAGATTTTCCATAGACCTAGGTGCCCAACAATAGGCCTAAGTCATGAATGGGTGCCCATGTCCCTCTCTAAGTGCCTTAGTCTAATATATCTTTCAGATCTGCATATTTTTTCTAGGTCTTTTATGACACTCCTTCTACTCTTTCACCTTATAACACTTTGGTACACTCCATATTTTATTGTGAATAAACTAAATACCTCTTTCTTCTCCTTGCAATTATGGTTTCATAATTTATTTCTTAGTTGCTTGGGTGTAATTTATGTACTTAATTGCATATTTATTTTACTGCTACAATAACATCAAATTAGGTATAAAAATATACATTTAAAGCTTAATCAATGGTGCACATAGGCGGGGCTAGGAATCTTGCAAAGGTGCTTACGTAGGTCTCCTAGGGTCATGTTGTGGGTCACAGGAGCTACAAGGTGTGGGTGTAATTTCTTTTCCCTTTGTCCCTTTAGAAAGGGAAAATAGGGACACAAAAGTGTGCCTCAAACCTTATCTTCGACACGTGGTACAGGAAAAATCTTCTAACTACAAGAGCCTCCTTGAGAGAGAGCTTAAAAACAAAGTTTCGGAGCTCTCGTGAGGTCTTATTGGGAATCTATTTATTTAATTTTTATTGACAAATGAATTTTTGATAAGAACATGATGGGTATCATGAAATAATTATGCCTGACACTTAATTAAAAAATAGTTTTTTCTCGTGGATTGTAAAGGTGTGCCTTCACCAAAAATGGACTATGGAGAGAAGCACCTTATCATTTGAGAAAAAAATTATAGAACCATAATTTAGATAACTGAATTATCATTCAAATGGTGTATTGTTTTACCTCTAACTCATCCTAGATCTCCTAGAATCATCTTCCAAATTTCAAGTGTTTTTGAACTTCTATCTCCTTCACCTTTAAAAACCCGCTTTTGTAAAACTTGCTCCTAAATCTATAAATATTTCCTAAATATTCCTAAATAATTTTCACAATTATCTTATCTCTTTGATACCACTTCTTGATGAATTCAGGCCTGAAATCTACTCTAAAGAATGCGTACCTTCCCAGAAGGCTTAAAAAAACCATTTCCAAGCGATGAAAGATCCGCCTTAGAAGATACTCGCCTCCGAAGGAAGTTGTGCACTTAATTTCATCTTAGAAATACATGGGAAAAGGTAATTAAAATACATATGAACACTTAAAGGATTGGGATAGGCATGATAAAGGGGATGAAATGATCTGGGGAAGTACTTAGGGGAACTACACATAACATTTGACACTGGGGGTCCGTGGTCGTCTTGAAAATTAAAATTTTTCATATTGTACATTTATATGACAATCAATTGGATATAGCTTAGGGACATGATTTGTATTGATCACATTCAGGGAAAAATCATGTAGAAATAGTAGAATATCAATTCACTTCATGGACTAGTGCCTTATCCATTGGGATTTACAGAGTCACTAGAAGGATATACTACACAACTTCCTTTATTGAACACACACACGCGAAAAGGGTAAACACACAAAGTGAGAGAGGAGACAAAAAAAAATGGAAACATGAAAGGAAGAAAAAAGGAAACCACCTAAATCAACTATATGCATGTGAGGGACAACCCACTTTCATTCAAGCATGAACTTGATCTAAGGGCTTGCACCCATGAACGGGTATCACTAGATGCATTTCTTTCACAAATCCATTGACAAGTTCACTAAAGTATGAACCTCTCCTTAGATTCTTGAGAAATATATCATGATTATTAGTGTAATTGATGATCAATTTGTTCATTACATCGTCTATGTTGCTTTGACACATTCTTTCTAGCTTCTCCCTATTTCTCAGGTTCATTCCATTTGTTGATTCTTTATTGCTATTGCCATGAAGATGGTTCTTGATTACTCTTGAATTACCATTTCTATAACAAGAAATTTGTTCTTCATTGTACATATGCTTTGTGACCACCAATTTCATGGGTTGATTCTTGACGATGTCTCTCGAAACTTTTTAGCATCATTCTCCACTTCTTGATTTTCTATTTTTAATTTTTCCAAGAA